>OX101784.1:22993292-23140792 GCA_944452715.1 Ophion slaviceki
AAATATTTTGACCCTGCACAGGTACGCGCCTCACCACGTAATCTACTTAGTACCCCGGTCACAAATACGGGCATTTGATACGGGGGTATGAATGCAGCTGCATTCTGGATGTTTTGTAAATAGTCACTGAGGGGAATTGAGGTGCCATCGAATTCCGGTATTGACACCAACCTGTTTGTCAGGTTGATGCCGCTAAGTATGACCGACAGGTCGGCGGGTGTTACGGTTTCGTTAAGCAAGCCGTCAGGTCCCGCACGACTGGATCCCGCGCCGGCCCCGGGACTGCCATCGCGAGGATCGTCAACCATTTTGATTAATTATGTTTTATTCGTAAACGGAAAGAACGGAAAATTCAACACTCAGATCACGGATTTATCGACGAAATACGAATTTAAATTTTTGACAACTTAAAGGGGAATCATTTTCCATCTTTCCGTTATATTCCAATTTCCACAATTGAGAGTGCACAGTGCAGGCGGATATCCCACCGCTGCCACCAATTTGTTACGTCCAGAAGGGACGATTTTATTTTATCTTTGGGTTCTTTAATGATTCGTGTTTAAATAAAAGGGATAGCCGCACGTCCCATACGGGCCCGGCAAACTCTCCTGTGGAAATGGAAGTGGGGGAAGAAAGTCTGACAATGGGTATTTAGGGGTAAATATTTATAAATGCTATTTTATTATATTGTGGTTATCCTACTTACATCTTTGCGGGTAGTCACGCCTTTACGCGTGGACAGTTTCCCCCGCGTCGCTCTCCCTCACTCTCCGCCTTTACGCGGGGACAGTTTCCCCCGCGTCGCTCTCTCTCACTCTCTCACTCTTCACGCTCTTCCGCGGGGACAATTCTCCCCGCGTTTCACTCCCGCAAAACGCGCTGTTTGTAACGTGCGATCTTGAATTGTCCGTCGAGGTCCACCGAAACTATCGGTCGAAAAGCAAGAGTGTATCATTAAATATACGCGTATTAACGGGATGTGTGGCTCGGGTTTCATTTAACCAGACATTATTCTTCTCCTAACAGCTGCAGAAGTGGGATGGAACCGTAGTTTTGCGTGGACACGAGTTTTTACGCCCATAAAAACGATGGAAGCGTGACGGACGATAAGTTTGCGTTGAGACTGTCGACGTGCGTTTAATTGTCGCGAGTGGGTCTGCGCTTGGAAATGGATGCCCTGCGATACGTCGATGGCATGGAACTGAGCGCGTCAGCGGCGACGATAACTGTGTGTTCTTGTGTGGCGAGAACTGTGTGTTCTCGTGTAGAAGGAACTGTGTGCTCCTTTGCGTCGAAAGCTGTGTGCTTTTGAGATGGGTTGTGGCGGCTGCTAGATTCTGCGTACGGCGGAATTCGTTGTGCACTAGCGTGTCGCGAAAACCTACCCAACCGTGGTCGTTAACGTTTCGAGGATACTCCTCACCTTATCATTGTTCGCGAATAACCGTCGCGTGTGAAAACGATTCAAATCGACATTATCGTTGTATATGTGAATTTGAACGTTACGCGTCGCTATCCGAAACGAGTCATGAACGGTCTGTTATATGTCGACGATGTGTAGGTGTGAGTACATTCGTCGGGTATAGAGACGGTCTTGTTTACAAGTTTCGCGATCGGTTGGTTCGCGGTGTGCGAGAGAGAGAGAGAGAGAAACAGTGATTCATTCGACACCTCGTTTACTGTCGCTGGCCGGTGATATTGGTTTGTACGCATAATTACGAGATTCCGCCGCAACCATGTCGGTGACTACAAGTAAGATCCCAATGCGTGTGTTGAAAGACGTATTACTCCAGAATGATTTGAAAACTGCTGGCTCGAAGGCCGAGTTGTTGTCTCGGCTCTCCGAATTCGACTCTAAGGATTCTTGGGCTAAGCATCTCAATCCCGGTAAGGACAACATTGCTACGAGCGATAACGAAAACGATGAGACAAGCGGGGATGAGGGAATACGTGTTCGCGGCAAACGTCGAGAGAAAAGAGTGACGACCGAAGAGGTAGAAATTCTGCGTAAACAACTAGAGTTCGCACGAAAGGAAGCAGAGCTCTCAGCCCGAGAAGCCGATGTTATGAGACGTGAGAATACGTTAATGAGAAATTTAATGATGCCCGAGCCTTCGGCCTCGACCATTCGTCATCTCGAGCCCTCAAGCGTTATCAGCGAAAATGCACCCCCCTCCTCTGCTCCACGCGTTTCGAGTGCTGTATCAGAACATCAGCGCGAATTCAGCGTGTCAAAGGCACGAGATCTGGTTCCGGATTTTGACGGGGCGACCGACGTTCTCAGAAATTGGGAAAAACAGATCAGGCTTCTTCAGAGAACGTACTTCCTGGACGATAATTCGACAAGAATTTTAATCGCGTCGAGGCTCAAGGGGAAGGCTCAGCGATGGTTTCAGTCGCAGCCAGAACACATAGACATGAGCGTGAGTGATCTACTCCAGGAACTCAAGACGATGTTCGATGTTCCCGTCGATCGGGTGACTCGTCGAATACAGTTCGAGGCAAGGACCTGGAAATTTAATGAGACGTTTAGCGACTACATGCACGATAAAATTATCCTGGCCAAGAAAGTACCGGTGGTGACGAGGAGAGGGTTGAACACTTGATCGAGGGGATGCCAAATGTAAACGTACAAAACCAGGCGCGCATGCAGACTTTCGATACAAAGGAGTCGCTCTTGAAGGCATTCGAAAAGATCTCTTTACGCGGTGAGTCGAAGGACTCTTCGATGAGACGAGGAAAACGTGACACAATAGAGGGCGAGTCAACCAAATCCGAGGAGGATCGGTTGAAAGCAAGGGCGCGTTGCTATAACTTCCGCAAGGAGGGCCACGTCGCCGTCGACTGCAAACACCCCGTGCGAGAAATAGGATCGTTTTTTAGGTGCGGTCGAATGGGCCATTTCTCGAAAGATTGCTCGTCAAGGGCCAAAGCCTCTGAAGCAGCGGCCCACGAAGTTCATAATATTGACGAGAAGCAAGAAGATGGATTTTGGAAGATCGTCACCTACGGATTTGGCTGCTCACTCACCAAGTGTCGTGTTATCTTACAAGGAACATCCCTCAGGTGTCCGCCTCCGATTTTGTTGAAACTCATATATGTGATAGAGCATCGAAAACTTTGAGACACGTATTTTTTTTTATCGGCGGAAAAAAGGATTTAAGGGGGGAAACCGCCCCTCAAAGAAAGGCGTGTCGAGGGGTGATTTTGCAGTTTCACCCAGAAGCAATCCACCGATCTGAATGAAACAAAAACGAAAATTCTTCTAATGAAAAGCGATGAAAAATCCACTATGAAAATGTTGAGAAAAAATTTAATTAGGGGGTAAACCACCCCTCAATTTGCCTTTTTTTCACCCCACACTTAAGAGGGTTGTATGCAAATTAATAAAACAGGTATCATTTTGAAGGGCAATTAAAATTAAAGTTGACGGGTTTTTGCGTTTTGGCGGCATAGCAAATTTAAGCGGGTAAACCACCCCTAACATAAATTTATTTATCATGGTCGTTTTTTCTTTGTTTAAAGTATATCCGCTGATTTTAAATATTTCTATAAGCTACAATTCAATGTTTTATCATATTTTTGAATTGTTACATTCGTCTTAAGGGGTAACTACCCCTCTGACGAGAAACATCATTGAAGTATCCGCTTTCGATTTCGTTGAAACTCATATATGTGGTGAAGCATTGCAAACTATTAAACATGTTTTTTTGTATCGGCAGAAAAACGGTGTTAGGGGATGAAACCACCCCTCAAAGTTTCTCCCACAAGCAGTCCACCGATCTGAATGAAACAAAATCGAAAATTCCTCTAAAATTAAGCGATGAAAAATCCACTACAAGAGTGTTGATTAGAAATATAATTAATGGGTAAACCATCCCTCCATTTGCCGTTTTTCACCCCACGCTTAAGAGGGTTGTATCAACATTAATAAAACAGGTATCATTTTGAAGGGGAATCAAAATTCAAGTTGAAGCGTTTTTGCGTTTTAGCAGGACACCAAATTTAAAGCGGTAAACCACCCCTAACATAAATTTGTTCATCACCGTCGTGTTTTCTATGTTTAACATGTCTCCGCTAATTCAAAATATTCTCCCGCGTTTTAAAATGATTACGTTTTTAAATTTCTTCATTTTAAGGGTAAACTACCCCCTCTAATTGCTTTTCGTTTGAAGTTTCGCGAAAGGTTTCACGAATTTCGTTAAAACTGTTTTCATTTCATCGGTAATATCAATTTTATTTTTGTGTGTGCAGGCATATTCGTCTTGAGCTTTAGGAGCGGTACTTTAAGAGTGGGTACGTGGGGCTACCCCTTACTCATAAGACTCATATTTTAGTGTCGACACGCTTCCGATTTTAATATGCACGTCCATTAAGCATCTCCATAGGAATAAACATACACTTTTACTATATCATTAATTATAATAATTTCCAGAATAAGTTATAAGGCTCACTTCTTATATTTCGGAACGATGATGCGCCTGGATCAAGCGATAATTTAGCCAGCGACGTAGTTTTGTGGAGGAATGTATATTTTTATTATTTTACCGTTTATTTAATTAAACATATTAATGAAACTGAGGGTTTTACAGTAGGTTAACGACCATGTTTTTAATTTATTTTGACATATTTCATTTGGGAACCATATCAGCTGATTTAATTAATAGTACTTGTGAAAAGTATCGCAGTCATTTGCCGTCAAATCATTTTCTTGTGATATATACTTTTTTTTTCTAGTCTATCAACTATCAACCATCAACAATCATGGCTCATAATTCCTGCAATAATGATAATCGTCAAAAAAATGCTTTAAACACAACGACTTTTTGCACCATGCACATCTGATAATGGCCAAATTATTGCAACCGGGTATTCCACAATGTTTGTTCGATTCACCAAAACCAAAGGTAATAGGATTTTCAAAATCTTCTGGTTTTTTAAATGAATGGAAATGTAGGTTAGGGGTGGTTTACCGCCTTAAATTTGGTGTCCTGCTGAAACGCAAAAACGCGTCAACTTGAATTTTGATTCCCCTTCAAAATGATACCTGTTTTATTATTTTTCATACAACCCTCTTAAGCGTGGGGTCAAAAACGGCAAATGGAGGGATGGTTTACCCCTTAATTATATTTCTAATCAACACTCTTGTAGTGGATTTTTCATCGCTTAATTTTAGAGGAATTTTCGATTTTGTTTCATTCAGATCGGTGGACTGCTTGTGGGAGAAACTTTGAGGGGTGGTTTCATCCCCCAACACCGTTTTTCTGCCGACACAAAAAAAAACATGTTTAATAGTTTGCAATGCTTTACCACATATATGAGTTTCAACGAAATCGAAAGCGGATACTTTAATGATGTTTCTCGTCAGAGGGGTTTGAAACATTGAATTGTAGCTTATAAAAATATTTAAAATCAGTGGATATACTTTAAACACAGAAAAAACGACCACGATAAATAAATTTATGTTAGGGGTGGTTTACCCCCTTAAATTTGCTATGCCGCCAAAACGCAAAAACCCGTCAACTTTAATTTTAATTGCCCTTCAAAATGATACCTGTTTTATTAATTTGCATACAACCCTCTTAAGTGTGGGGTGAAAAAAGGGCAAATTGAGGGGTGGTTTACCCCCTAATTTAATTTTTTCTCAACATTTTCATAGTGGGTTTTTCATCGCTTTTCATTAGAAGAATTTTCGTTTTTGTTTCATTCAGATCGGTGGATTGCTTCTGGGTGAAACTACAAAATCACCCCTCGACACGCCTTTCTTTGAGGGGCGGTTTCCCCCCTTAAATCCGTTTTTCCGCCGATAAAAAAAAATACGTGTCTCAAAGTTTTCGATGTTCTATCACATATATGAGTTTCAACAAAATCGGAGGCGGACACCTGAGGGATGTTCCTTGTTAGAGACATTATTCGACACTGGTAGCCCGATTAGTTTCATAAAGAAGTCGTTGGTCCCAAGTTTGGTAACGTATGACACTCCGGAAAAATTCAACGAATATTGCGGCATAAACAAAACAAAACTGAATGTGTTGGGCGTAGTAGCGGTCGCGGCTTCGACCGACGGGGTCTCGGTTTCTAATTTGGAACTTTGCGTCGTGTCGGAAGACACGATGCGAAGTTCCGCTATTTTCGGCCGGGACGCGCTAAGAAAGTTTAGATTTAAGCTCACGGCGCCGGTACCGGAATGTGCAGAAGTCGAGACAATCCGCCAAATTTTAAACATTGACGATATTCAATCGAACGACGGAACGACATACACGTTGAACATAAACTTACATTTGCCCGATGACACGCGGAAAGCTTTGAAGTACTCATTCGAGGAGGCTTATCTTCGACCAGAACGACCGGAAGTCCCAAACGTTAAGGCAGAATTAAATTTAGTCGTAAAAGACGCAAACCCCTTTCACTATGCACCGCGACGCTTGTCTTACGAAGAAAAAGAGCAGCTACGAATAATCCTTGATAGGCTCCTCGCGAAGGGCGTTATTCGTGTTAGTGACTCCGAGTACGCGTCTCCAATCGTGTTGATCAAAAAGAAAAATCGAGAGTTTAGGCTGTGTGTCGACTATCGCACGTTGAACAAAAAAATATCGCGCGATAACTACCCGCTGCCGTTGATCGAGGACCTAATAGACATTTTAGCCGCCGAACGATACTTTACCTTGCTAGATTTGAGGGACGGTTTTCATCACATCGACGTGGCCGAAAATTCAACGAAGTTTACCGCGTTTATAACGCCCCTTGGCCAATTCGAGTACCGCAAAATGCCTTTTGGCCTAAAAATCGCCCCTTCGAAGTTTCAGCGGTATGTTAACGACGTGCTGAAAAGCCCAATTCGATCAGGGCAGGTCGTGGCTTACATGGACGACTTTCTAATCGCAACGAAAACAGTGGACGCTCATTTAAAAGCACTCGAAGAAGTCTTCCGGTTGTTGGTTGAAAATAAACTGGAACTTCGAATTGATAAATGTACCTTTTTGCAAACAGAGATCAATTATCTTGGGTATCGCATTTCAGAATGAGGGGTGAGCCCAACGATTGAAGGGGTAGAGGCCATTGCGAGATTTCCAGTACCACAGAGCGTACGCAGTGTGCAGGCGTTTGTCGAAATGGGCTTGTACTTTCGCAAATTCGTGCCGGGCTTCTCAGTAATTGCAGCACCCCTATACAGTCTGCTGAAAAAGGGGGTCGAGTTTAGATTCGGTAAAAACGAACTTGAGGCGTTTGAAAAACTAAAGTCAAAGCTAATGGAAACTCCGGTGGTCGCAATTTATAATCTGAAAGACGACACGGAGCTCCATACGGACGCAAGCTCATTGGGTTTCGGGGCGATTTTACTCCAACGGACGGACGACAAACTGTTACACCCTGTATTGTACTTCTCAAAACGGACTACCGAAACGGAGGCGAAGTATCATAGCTTCGAGCTCGAAACGCTTGCCATTGTGTACGCCCTGCGTCGCTTTAGAGTCTATGTTCAGGGAATAAAGTTCAAAATAGTCACTGACTGTAACTCTGTCACGATGACGCTCAAAAAAAGAGATATCAATCCACGAATAGCGAGATGGGCGCTGGAGATCGAAAATTATGATTACCAAATAGAACAGCGGTGCGGGGAGCGTATGAAACACGTAGACGCGCTTAGTCGAGAGCACAACTTGATCCACGTAATTGAGGATAATTCATTGGAGCTGAATCTCGCTCTCAGTCAGAACCGAGATCCGAAAATAAAGCAGTTAAAAAACAACCTCGGAAACACCGAAAACGCTCTCTTCGAAATGAGAAACGGAATAGTGTAACGCAAAAAGGCTAACGGAATATTGTTCTATGCACCGAAGTCGATACAAGATCACGTTATTCGGCGTTACCATGACGACATGGGTCACATGGGGCCTGAGAAGGTGTGCGAAACGATAAAGCAAAATTACTGGTTCCCAAAAATGCATGACGAGGTGAAGACGTATATCCAAAATTGTTTGAAGTGCATAGATTACACACCGAATTCGGGGAAGGTCGCGGGCACGTTGCATGTTGTTCCGAAGGGCGACACACCCTTTCTCACGGTACATGTGGGCCATTGCGGCCCTATCGAGAAACATCGACTCAGGCAGCATGTCTTGGTAGTCGTCGATGCGTTTACGAAATTTACGAAGCTGTACGGTACAAAGTCTACATCGAGCGGCGAAACGATACGCTGCTAGGAACGATATTTCTCTGATTACAGTAGACCCCGAGTACTTATATCAGATAGGGGTAGCTGTTTCACCTCGAACGAGTTTCAGGAGTTTGTGCGAGCAAATAACATACGACACATTCTTGTAGCGACGGGATCACCAAAGGCCAATGGCCAAGTCGAACGGGTAAACCGTGTTTTAGGGCCAATGTTGGCAAAATTAACGGACAATTCTTCGGGAAAGCATTGGTATCACGCGCTCGACGAAATAGAATACGCTCTCAACAATACTGTTCACAAGAGTACGGGCGAAACTCCCAGCACTCTGTTATTCGGCGTGAAACAGCGGAGTAAAATCGTTGACGGTGTCGAGGAGTTTTTGGACGACAATGCGTTATGGGGAAGAGAACGCGATTTGGAACTATTACGGGCAAAAGCGGCAAAAAAATAGCGATCGGTCAAGAAAGCTCTAAACTGGCCTACGATAAAAAAAAAACACAAAGAGCCGCATAAGTATGAAGAAGGCGACTACGTCATGGTAAAGAATTTCGAGAATACGCCGAACGTGTCAAAAAAATTAATCCCGCGGTTTAAAGGGCCCTACGAGGTAAAACAGGTCCTTAGATACGACAGGTACATACTTCAAGACGTAGAAAACTGTCAGATAACGCAACGGCCGTATGAAGGAGTTTGGGAGGCCGCAAACATGAAGCCTTGGCGCTCGTTTGACTCACATAGCGGCACCACGGACAATCTTGTCCCCCGCGTTTAGTCCCACAAGTTTAGGTTAAGAGATGCGAACATGTAAACAGTGTATAGTTTTACTAATTCCTTGCAAAAAAGAAAAAAAATAGGATTGCCAAAGATATGGTAATCGAGGGCGAACAACTGGTCAGGGCTGGCCGATCTGTAACGTGCGATCTTGAATTGTCCGTCGAGATCCACCGAAACTATCGGTCGAAAAGCAAGAGTGTATCATTAAATATATGCGTATTAACGGGATGTGTGACTCGGGTTTCATTTAACCAGACATTATTCTTCTCCTAACATGTTCTTATGTCGGGGCTGACGCAATCCCCGCACCTCGCCGCACTGGCTCGATAGTTTATTGGTATTTTAAAGAATAAAATTTGTATGTTTAAAATGGTTTTCTAAAGTAACGATCAATGTCTCTGTGCGGGTCCGCCGGGTGTAAGGCCTGCACTTATTACACCGGAGCGAGGACTGCTGTTACTAAGAGTTTTCTCCGACTCCAGGAGCGAAACGTGGACAAATCGGAACTGATCATACGTACCGCCACCGGACCGACATTAGCTGGGTCGCTATTAGCCTGGTGGGGTTTTTTAGCAACGTCCACGGAAACTTGTTCGCTCCCGAAGTCCGACGGTCGAACTCCGCGGATCAGGCGATGCTGGATCAGCGGAATCGGATCGGGTACATCCGGTCCCACCGTCGGCGACTGACTGCCGACACCGCACAGAGGCACGAGGCACAGAGTTGTAGAGCGTACTTATATTAATTTAAACAAAAAGGAAAAATGTTACCGGACGTGACAGAAATAAAATGAAATCAAGAACGATTTTCATTGGATGATTTCAGGAATGTCTGATAGATGCTCGAAAAAGCATTCGAAGGATCGATTTCATCTTTGCTTGGATTGTAGCAGCTGTTGGACGCTCGAGCTGCTAGTCAATGACGCACCTTACCCGTCTCCGGAATCGTTGACTCGATCGAAGATGAAATCGACAAATGCCAGTACGGGGACGGTCGAACGACGTTGACAGTTGCGCGGAAACGTCAAAGGCAATATCGATTTCATCTTTATTATGTGACCAATGCGTAGTTCGCGCAGCTCGCAGCGGTGCCTGAATTGTTCACTAGCTCTGACCGGAAATGCGGTGAAATCGAGAACATTTTTCGTTGGATTACTTAAAGAATGTCCGACAGAAGCTCCGAAAAGCATTCGAAGCATCGATTTCTCCTTTGCTTGCTTTGTACCAGCTGGTAGTTGCTCGAGCTGCGGGTCAATGACGCACCTTGCCTGTCTCCGGAATCATTGACTTGTTCGAAGATGAAATCGACAAATGCCAGTACGGGGACGGCCGAACGGGGATGGAAGTTGCGCGCAAACGTCAAAGGCAATGTTGATTCCATATTTATTACGTAATAAATGCCTGAATTGTCCACTACCTCTAACCGGAAATAAGATGAAATCGAGAACAATTTTCATTGGATCATTTCAGGAAAGTTCGATAAATGCTCCGAAAAACATTGGAAGCATCGAATTCATTTCCGCTTGGTTTGTAGCAGCTGTTAGAAGCTCGAGCTGCGGGTCAATGACGCACCTCGCTCGTCTCCGGAATCGTTGACTCGATCGAGGATAAAATCGACAAATGCAATTACGGGGACAGTCGAACAGCGTTGGAAGTTGCGCGGAAACGTCAAAGGCAATGTTAATATCATCTTTATTACGTAACCAATGCTCCGAAAAGCATTCGAAGCATGGATTCCATCACTGCTTGGTATGTAGCAGTAGGTGGACGCTCGAGCTGCGGGTCAATGATGCACCTTGCCGGCCTCCGGAATCGTTGATTCGATCGAAGATGAATTCGACAAATGCCATTTCAAGGACGGTCGAACGACGTTCACAGTTTCGTGGAAACGTTAAGGGCAATGTTAATTTCATCTTTATCACATAAACAATACGTCATACCCGCTGCTCGCAACAGTGCCTGAATTGTGCACTAGCTCCGACCGGAAATAAGGTGAATTCGAGAACAATTTTTATTGGATCATTTCAGAAATGTCCGACGGATGCTGCGAACAGCATCTAAAGCATCGATTTCTCCTTTGCTTGCTTTGTACCAGCTGTTAGTTGCTCGAGCTGCGGGTCAATGACGCACCTTGCCCGTCTCCGGAATCATTGACGAAAGGCAATGTTCATTTCATCTATATTACGTAATCAATGAGTCGTACGCGCAGCTTGCAGCAGTGCCAGAATTGTCCACTACCTCTAACCGGAAATAAGATGATATCGAGAACAATTTTCATTGGATAATTTCAGGAACGTTCGATAAATGCTCCGAAAAGCGTTTGAAGCATCGAATTCGTTTTCGCTTGGTTTGTAGCAGCTGGTAGAAGCTCGAGCTGCGGGTCAATGACGGACCTCGCTCGTCTCCGGAATCGTTGACTCGATCGAGGATAAAATCGACAAATGCAATTACGGGGACAGTCGAACAGCGTTGGAAGTTGCGCGGAAACGTCAAAGGCAATGTTAATATCATCTTTATTACATAACCAATGCTCCGAAAAGCATTCAAAGCATCGATTTCATCTTTGCTTGGTTTGTACCGGCTGTTAGTCTCCCGAGCTGCGGGCCAATAACGTACGATGTCCGTCTCCGGAATAGTTGACTCGATCGAAGATGAAATCGACAAATACCAATACGGGGACGGTCGAACGACGTTGACAGTTGCGCGGAAACGTCAAAGACAATGTCGATTTCATCTTTATTACGTAACCAATGCGCCGTACGCGCAGCTTGCAGCAGTGCCCGAAGTCTCCACCATCTCTGACCGGAAATAAGGTGAAATCGAGAACGATTTTCATTGGATCATTTCAGGAATGTCCGATAGATGCTCGGATAACCATTCGAAGCATCGATTTCATCTTTGCTTGGTTTGTAACAGCTGCTGGACGCTCGAGCGGCGGGTCAATGACGCACCTCGCCCGTTTCCGGAATCGTTGACTCGATCGATGATGAAATCGACAAATGCATGAGAAAAACGGTCGAACGACGTTCGCAATTGCGCGGAAACGTTAGGGGCAATAGTAATTTTATCTTTATGACATAAAGAATGCCGAGTACGCGCAGCTTGCAGCAGTGCCATAATTGTCCACTAGCTCTGGACGATAAAAAGGTGAAATCGAGAACTATTTTCAATGGATCATTTCAGGAATGTCCGATAGATGCTCTGGAAAGCATTCAAAGCATCCATTTCATCTTTGATTGGTTTGTACCAGCTGTTAGTCTCCCGAGCTGCGGGTCATTGACGCATTATGCTCGCCTCCGGAATATTTGACTCGATCGAAGATGAAATCGACAAATGCTATTACGGGGACGGTCAAACAACGTTGACAGTTGCGCAGAAACGTCAAAGACAATGTCGATTTCATCTTGATTACGTAACGAATGCGCCGTACGCGCAGGTTGCAGCAGTGCCCGAAGTGTCCACCATCTCTGACCGGAAATAAGGTGAAATCGAGAACGATTTTCATTGGATCATTTCAGGAATGTCCGATAGATGCTCGGATAAGCATTCGAAGCATCGATTTCATCTTTGCTTGGTTTGTAGCAGCTGCTGGACGCTCGAGCGGCGGGTCATTGACGCACTTTTCCTGTGCCCGGAATCGTTGACTCGATCGAAGATGACATCGACAAATGCCATTTCAAAGACGGTCGAACGACGTTGCCAGTCGCGCGGGAACGTTAAGGGCAATGTTTATTCCATCTTTATCAGGTAAACAATGCTTCGTACCCGCAGCTCGCAGCAGTGCCTGTGTTGTCCACTACCTCTGACCGGAAATAACGTGAAATCGCGTACCATGTTCAATGGATCATTTCAGGAATGTCCCATAGATGCTCTGAAAAGCATTCGAACCAACAACAACAAAGATTTCATCTTTGCTTGGTTTGTACCAGTGGTTGGACGCTCGAGCTGCGGGTCAATGACGCATCTCGCCCGTCTCCGGAATATTTGCTTCGATGGAAGATGAAATCGACAAATTCCGATCGACAAAAAATCAACAGTGGCGCGGAAACGTCAAAGGCAATGTTGATTGCATCTTTATTACGTGATCAATGCGTAGTATGCGCAGCTTGCAGCAGTGCTGAATTGTCCACTATCTCTGACCGGAAATAACATGAAATCGAGAACCATTTTCAATGGATAAATTAAGGAATGTCCGATAGATGCTCCGAAAGCATTTAAAGCATCGATTTCATCTTTGCTTAGTTTGTACCAGCTGTTAGTCGCTCGAGCTGTGCGCCATTGACGCACCATGCCCGTATGCGGGGTCGTTCACTCAATCGAAGATGAAATCGACAAATGCCAATACGGGGATGGTCGAACGGGGTTGGAAGTTGCGCAGAAACGTCAAAGGCAATGTTGATTTCATCTTCATTACGTAACCAATGCGACGTACGCGCAGCTCGCAGCAGTGCCTGAATTGTTCACTAGCTCTGACCGGAAATAACATTAAACCGAGAACCATTTTCAATGCATCATTTCAGGATTGTCCGATAGAAGCTCTGAAAAGCATTCCACGCATCGATTTAATCTTTTCTTGGTTTGTACCAGGTATTAGACGCTCGAGCTGCAGGTCAACAACGGACCTTGCGCGTCTCCGGAATATTTGACTCAATCGAAGATGAAATCGAGAAATGCCATTACGGGGACGGTCAAAGGACGTTGACAGTTGCGCGGAAACGGTAAGGACAATGTCGATTTCTTCTTTATCGCGTAATCAATGCGTCATACCCGCACCTCGCAGCAGTGCCTGAATTGCCCACCAGCTCTGACCGGAAATAAGGTGAAATCGAAAACCATTTTCAATTGATCATTTCATGAATTTCCGACAGATGCTCCGAAAAGGATTCAAAGCATCGATTTCACCTTTGCTTGGTTTGTACCTGCTTCTAGTCGATCGAACTGAGGGCAATGACGCACAATACCCGTCTCCGAAATATTTGATGCGATCGAAGATGAAATCGGCAAATGCCATTACGGGGACGGTCGAACGACGTTGACAGTTGCGAGGAAACGTCAAAGGCAACGTTGATTTCATCGTTGTTGCGTGACCAATGCGTAGTACGCGCAGCGTGCAGCAGTGCCTGGATCGTCCACTTGCTCTGACCGGAAATACGGTGAAATCGAGAACAATTTTCATTAGATTATTTTAGGAATGTTTGATAGATGCTCCGAAAAGCATTCGAAGCATCGATTTCATCTTCGCTTGGTTTGTAGCAGCTGATAGACGCTCGAGCTGCGGGTCAATGACGCACCTCGCTCGTCTCCGGAATCGTTGACTCGATCGAAGATGAATTCGACAAACCCAATTACGGGGACAGTCGAATACCGTTGGAAGTTGCGCGGAAACGTCAAAGGCAATGGTGATTTCATCTTTATTACGTAACCAATGCTCCGTACGCGCGTCTTGCAGCAGAACCCGAATTCTCCACTATCCCTGACCGGAAATAAGATGAAATCGAGAACAATTTCCATTGGATCATTTCAGGAATGTCCGATAGATGCTCGGAAAAGCATTCGAAGAATCGATTTCACCTTTTCTTAGTTTGTAGCAGCTGTTACACGTCCGACCTGCGGGTCAATGACGCACCTTGCCCGTCTCCAGAATCGTTGACTTGATCGAAGATGAAATCGACAAATGCCATTACAAGGACAGTTGAACAACGTTGACGGTTGCGCGGAAACGTTAAGTGCAATGTTGATTTCATCTTTATCGCGGAAACAATGCGTCATACCTGCAGCTCGCAGCAGTGCCTGAATTGCCCACCTGCTCTGACCGGAAATAAGTTAAAATCGAAAACCATTTTCAACTCATATTTCATGAATGTCCGACAGATGCTCCGAACAGGATTCAAACCATCAATTTCATCTTTGCTTGGTTTGTACCAGCTTCTAGTCGCTCGAAGACGAAATCGACAAATGTCATTACGGGGACGGTCAACGGCTATTTTGATTTCATGTTTATTACGTAAACGATGCGTCCTACTCGCAGCTTGCAGCACCGCATGAATTGTCCCTTTGCCCTCATCACAATTGAATTGAATAAATAAATAACATATTTTTATGCAATATCACAAATGTTGACCCTTTAGATTACGCTGGCGTTTTAATATTCTTAAGGGGTGCCACCACTCTAGCGGAAGAAAATAAGGCCTAACTTCGGCAATTTATTTTGGGAGTTTGACAAAAGGATCGGATTTCTTTTGAGAGGGTTTATTTCACACATACTAAAGGATGGAAAAATTTATTATAACTTCCATACAAAATTGCGGCCACAGAGGCCATCTTGAAAACCTTGTTTGTCAAACTGGGAGTAGGAAGTACTGGAACATCTTCCCATGGATCGATTTGAAATTTTGATAGTAGCTTCACAATTACATTTTCTATGGGACGACGTAGGGTTTTTTAGATCAAATTTTGAAAAACTGGCGCACATTGAAAGAAATCCATCGATTTTTTGCCCAAAGATAACCAGTAAATTGTTTATAAAAATAAGTTTACATTTGATTAAAAATACGGCTACGTACTCCCATAGAGAATGTAATTGTGAAGCTACGATCAACATTCAGTTCGATTCATGCAAAGATATTTCAGTATTCCGGCCTCCCAGTTTGAGAAACAAGTTTTTCAAGTTGGGCTCTGTCGTCGCCATTTTGTATGAAAATTACAATAATTTTATCATACTTTAGATGTGTTAAATAAATCCTCTCATGAGAAAGCCTATTTCTTTTTTCATACTCCCAAAATAAATTGTCAAAGTTAGGCCTTCCTTTCTGCCACTAGAGTGGTCTTACCCCTTAAGAGAAACCGCATACAGAGTCGCAACGCTTTGGGATTTCCGGAACCAACCGGTGTCGGGACGTGAAAATTCGTATCCCAGGCGGTGCAGAAGATCTTATCTTTCTTCGATGCTCAAAAAACGTCGTGTCGATTTTCGTCTGCCGGTACCGACTGATTTCGTCTCCCCTAATGAGGAAATGGAAAGCTTCTCCTCGTGTTTCCTAACCCAGCTCGAACACTCTTTGAGATGATATTCGTACAGACAAATTTATTTTTGGAGATCAATCCGACTATGATACTAAATGGAGTGGTCGAATGAGAAATCGAATCCCGAAAACATCTAATTCTCGAAAATGTAGCGTCTGGTTATTGAGAATTTGCTAATCAAAATTCAAGTATTAATTTTTTTTTCAATACGCAAGAAAAGTCGCTCGGTATATCGAAATTTGATAATCAATGACAATTCTT
The DNA here is from genome assembly GCA_944452715.1 of Ophion slaviceki. Lineage (NCBI taxonomy): Eukaryota > Metazoa > Arthropoda > Insecta > Hymenoptera > Ichneumonidae > Ophion > Ophion slaviceki. The sequence goes on from OX101784.1 coordinate 23,009,526, forward strand.
TCGTTTTGTTAATTTTCATTTCTAAAGGAAGCAAAAAGAACTGACGCTCTCAGTGGATAATCGCGGCGAAAATCGTAAATCTCATTAATTACGGCGTGCTTCACGCTTTGGCACACAATACATTCTCGGTCGAATTTCCGATTCCCGGACCGAATAGGTTGACAGGCAACGTAGCGAATAATTCGCTAAACGTCAGATCATGCGCGCTGGCATTTGTCAAACGCTGCTGTTTCGCAGAACCTTCTTGACGTGGGCTACGGCTACGTGGCCCTTCGTCCACTCTTCTGCCCTTTTCGATCGTTCAATATGGCGGATTCGAGCGTTCCTTTTGAAGATCGAATGCCTATTTTCTAATGCTTCCCATTTGATCACGGGGGCGAATAAAAGAAAACGGCTAGGTAGAGATCTTCGGAGTAACCTGCCGAACCCGGATTTTCCCGCTGTTACACTTATTCTGGATCACCCTGTATAATCGATTATTTCACAGAAAACATCGATACTTTCAATTAATCGATAAACATCGCCCAACCCTACTTTCTGCCACAGCGAACGAATTCAGACCAGGGGGCTGGCACCTCCTATCCTTTACCACATACAAAAATGCTACGCTTTTTTATCGCTTCATTTAGTTCTACCTTTCCCCGTGGCACTAGTAGGTCAGTGACAATATTCTTATTGCGCAGCCGCGAGGCCCGCACGACGTACTTAACCACCCCGACGCCGAATACGACTATTTCGACGTTCGGAGTTAAAGCCGCGACGCGGAATTGATGGAATTACCCAAATTACTTATACTCGTGCGCTAATGCCGTATATTGTGCACGGCTGTACCTCCGGGTACCCGCGTAATCCTGAAAAGGTGCGTTTTTCATCGTACTACTCGATCCTCGCATTCGAAGCTATGGAAAGTCTTCGAATTATATGTGTGCGTGTATGCATAAATGAGCGGGCTGGTATTTTTCAAAAATTTTGGTATGCAAAATATTCTCTGTTTGCAGTGTCCTATTCTGCCACTCGCAGCGCTAGTTGCTCTCGAACAATCCTGATGCGCCCCTCGCAAATCGTGCTTACTCGACAGGCGAATAGAGCGAAGTTTTCCGTCGGATCGAGCTCGACATATTTGTGTGGCCGTACTGCGGATAAGAATGTGCATTAAATTAATTTCAAAGTGAAAAAATCTATCGAGATCATTGAATTCTCTCGGTTGCCAGTTTATGCTGAGAATGCGGGTTAAAAAAATTAACGCCGCTACGCATTGAAAGATGAAACGCCGAAACGACCGTGGAAGGTTCAAAGAGGAATTTTGAGCCTTAGCCGCGGTCGTTTCGGCGGTTCTTTTCCAACACTAAGCATTACAACTAAGCGTGTATCATAAATGTTTTTCCATCCTCAATGAGCGTCGTGGCTGATTTGGCAGCCTGACTGACAGCACCCGGTGCGTTAACGCACCAAGTTCTGTTTTATTCATATAATATCACGGCAACAACGTTGCTAGCATACTACGTCGTTCTGCGGCGTCATGATGCATCTTTATCGCATGCACTACCCACGAGATGATCTTCAGATTGCGACTTATTAGAAGAAAATTGATGAATCAATTATTTTAAACAAATCGAAATATTGTTCGATGAGTCGCGCCAGCGGAATAATGAAATTGGTAAATAGAACATGAAAAAACCGGAATGTCACTGTTCTGTATTCCGTTGGATCTATCATCGACCAATATGCCTATCCATCACCACTTAACGATTATCTTCCATTTGAGACTTATTGGAACGAGCTCGGTGATGAAAAACATAATGAAATTGAAATATCACTGCTCCGTATTCCGTTAGATTCTTCAGCAGCCAATTACAGCCCTCTATGGCTTGCGTCTAAGGGTAGATGATTTTTAATTGAGCTCCAAACCACTACCAAATGATCATTTTCCTTATGAGACTTAATGGAACGAGATCGGTGGAAAAAAACGAAACAGACATAGCACTGCTCCGTACTCCGTTGGATCGATCAGCAGCCCTCTATTGCCTGTGTCTAACCGTAGATGGTTTTTCCATCGACGTAATTGAGGAATTAACTATCATACGTTTTAATTAAGCTGTCAATCATTACCAAACGATTATCTTCTATATGAGACTTATTAGAACGAGATCGGTGAAGAAAAACATAAAGACATAAAAATGTCATGGCTCGGTATTCCGTTAGATTCTTCAGCAGCCAATTAAAGCCCTCTATCGCCTGTGTCTAAGGGTCGATGATTTTTCGATCTGCGTAGTCAAGGAATTAACTACCAAACGTTGTAATTAAGCTACCAATCACTACCAAACGATTATCTTCCGTTTGAGACTTATTAGAACGAGATCGGTGAAAGAAACCATAAACGAATTGAAATATCACTGCTCTGTATTCCGTTGGATCCATCAACAACCAACTACAGCCCTCTATCCCTTCATCTAAACATAGATGGTTTTTCGATTGGCGTAATTAAGAAGTTAACTACCAAACGTTTTAATTAAGCTACCAATCACTATCAAACGATTATCTTCCGCCCGAAAAACATAAAGAAATTGACATATCACTGCTCCGTATTCCGTTAGATCCTTCAGCAGCCAACTACAGCCCTGTATCACCTGCGTCTAAGGGTAGATGGTTTTTTGATCGACATAATGGAGGAATGAACTACCAATCGTTTCAATTAAGCTACCAATCACTACCAAACGATTATCTTCCGTATGAGACTTATTGGAACGAGATCGGTGATGAAAAACATAATGAAATTGAAATATCACTGCTCCGTATTCCGTTCGATTCTTCAGCAGCCAATTACAGCCCTCTATGCCCTGCGTCTAAGGGTAGATGATTTTTAATTGAGCTCCATACCACTACCAAACGATCATTTTCCGTATGAGACTTAATGGAACGAGGTCGGTGGAAAAAAACGAAATAGTTATATCACTGCTCCGTACTCCGTTGGATCCATCAGCAGCCAACCACAGCCCTCTATCGCCTGCATCTTACCACAGATGGTTTTTCGATCGGCGTAATTAAAGAATTAACTACCAAACGTTTTAATTAAGCTACCAATCACTACCAAACGATTGTCTTCTGTTTGAGACTTATTGGAACGAGATCGGTGAAGAAAAACATAAATAAATTGAAATATCACTGCGCAGTATTCCGTTGGACTTATATATCACCAATTACGCTCCTCCATCGTATGCACCTAGATGTAGATTGGTTTTCGACCGGGATAACTAAAGAATTAACTACCAAACGCTGGGATTTGCATATGTGTGACCACCAAACGATTCTGCATCGATTCGACGTGGCATTTTATGGATTGCGTAATAAATAAAAAGGTCCGGCCAACTTTACGGAAAAAAGGCTCATTTAATTATAACGCAATCGTCGGGCACCAAACCTTCTTAATAGGCTACCAATCACCACCAAACGACCATCAAACAATAAGGAAAGGAAAAACCCTGAGAAGCTAAAGTTGTCCGACTAAGTTTATGGTGGTATCCAGGCGGCCCATCGTTGGGTCATCTCTCTTCTGTGACTTCCTTTTGAGTTCCTTTGATTTGATTCTTTATTAGTAATAAATTTGCGCACACTTCAATTAAATAATTATTTCCAAATGAGGTCACGAATGAAAAAAAATGTACGTCTCGGCTATGACAGATCGGGATCCAAAGTCATAACCGAACCAAGAACGGACATCCGGCGTCTTGATTAGAGGACTGCGATTGGTCACTGAAAGTCCAACCACAGAGCAAAATTTAAAAACTCTAATGCACTCGCTATCTCTTGTCTAATTTCCCTTTAATGAGTCTTGATTTATATAAAAACTCCCACAATCGTTTGGTGTTCAATTTAGAACGATTGGTAGTCGATCACTATATTGTGCCAACGAGAAATACGTGTGTATCGTGAACGGCGAGCTGTGATTGGTCGCCAGAAGCCGCAGCGGAAAAAGGAATTTCTAACAAAAATTCACCCATTATTTTGTGGCTAATTTCATTGTGATAAGACTCAATCGATAAAGAAACATCTAATAGTGTTAGATCTATTCAGAACGTTTGGTAGTCGATAGCTAAATTATGCCAACGCAAAATACACGTGAATCCTCAGTGGGCGGTTCCTTTTGGTTGCCAGAAGCCGTAGTCCTAGAACGGCTGATTAAGGCGTTACCCCCACTTGTAGCGCAAAAAAGGCCTTTTTCATGATTTTTTTTAAAGAAAACTACAAAACTTTTTTAATCGATCAATATAGCATCTTAAAGAACACATCTTGAAGAACTTTCAGTCATTTTTTTATTGAAAAATATTACATTGTTAGTGGCAAATGGCCGTCAATGAAATAATGTTTTTATATGCACGGTTTGCGGTGACCAACATTGCGGCGAAGTGGATCATCTGAAAAAAAAATTGCGGATGGATTTAGTCAAATATAAGTATAAACTAGTCTTTAATCGAAGGATTTTAAAAAATATTCATTTTTCACAAAATGGCGGACAGTCAAAGTTAATGGTTCGATTTTAACGAAAAAAAAACGGCCGTTTTTTGGCTATAAAACGGCCATTTTTTTCGAAAAAAAAATCGAACGATTGAAGACTACATTTTTATGTATTAAATAAGCCTGCAAAATTTCAAGAAGATTGGTTCATTAGTGTTCGAGTAATCTTGGTCACCGACTTCAGAAATGCCATTTTGAGAAAAACGCGTTTAAAGTTTCAATTTCAGTTTACACGAAGAAAATATTTTTTTTTGTGAACTTACATAGAGTCATCTATTCCGGGCATAAAAAAAACTGCACTTTAAATTGCACTTCAAAAAAATGCAATAAAAAAAATTGATTTTTTCAAAATCGCAAGTGGGGGTAACCCCTTAACGCAAATTCACACGTCATTATTTTTTACCAATTTTGTTCCAACTATCCTTCATCAAAATAAAAATATGCGGCAACGTTTGATATTCTATTCAGGGCGTTTGGTAGTTTATCATGAAATTAGGCTAATGAAAAATACATGCGGATCATGAATGGAAAGCTATGATTGGTGTCTAGAATCCGCAGTGGAAAAATAACCTATTTTCGCAAATTCCTAGGTTATTTTTGGTTAATCCTGTTCTAATGAGACTTGATCGATAGAAAAGGATATTATAGTGTTCAGTATTCTATCCGGGGCGTTTGGTAGTCGATCACGAAATTATTCCGATGCATGATACTTGTGGGTCCTGAATGAAGGATCGTGATTGGTTGCTAAACGACTATTAAGGCCCGGTTCCACAACTCTCGGTTAACCGAGTTAACCGAAGTTGAAGTGCGAGTGTACCAATCCGAACCACGCTGAGCTGGCTAAACTCCGGTTAACTCGATTAACCGAGAGTTGTGGAACCAGGCCTAAACGATTCGTAAAAAATTGCAGTTCAGTCGAAGTTGGGAGTGGTGGGGGAATTATCGTCCGATACTAATCTGTCTTCTGTCCCCCCCACCCCACGCTCTTCGACTAATCGGCCTTGGTTTTACGAATCGTTTGGTAGTCGTTTGGTACAGTGTATAAGCAGTGATTAGTAGGGAGATGTACAACGCTCCCCTTTTCGGCGTGCCTCGGAAATGGCGCTAAATCGCGGCGGCGAGTTCGGGAATATGATTTTGTGTGCATCGCCTCTGTCGAGGTTGCAGATTCCCTTGTAGCCGCGCGAGTCGTGAGCACCGCTCAAGTCGATATCGCAGTCAGCGTGCACACGAATGGGAACCTCGGCGGGGGAAAAGTCTCTACCCCTCGCTCACTCGACAGGCGAACGGAGCGAGGATTTCCGTCCGATCGAGCTCGACATATGTGTGGCCGTACTGCGGATTGGAATATGCATTAAATTAATTTCAAAGAGAAAAACATCTATCGACAAAATTGTTTTCTCTCGGTTGGCCGTTTATGCCGAGAATGCGGGTTAAAAAAATTAACGACGAACCGCTTTGAAAAATAAAACACCGAAACGACCGTCAAAGGTTCAAAAAGAAATCTTGAGCCTTGGCCGCGGTCGTTACGGCGTTTTTTTTCAACAGTAAACATTATGAATAAGCGTGTATCATAAATGTTTTTCTATCCTCAATGAGCGTCGTGGCTGAGTTGGCAGTGTGACGGATTGACGATACTTGCGGTCCGGGTTCGATCCCTGGTTAATCGACTTTTTTTAATCTATTTTTTTTCTTCATTTTATATTCAAAAAATTTCGAACTTACTCTCGCTTTAGCTATTCTCGCCTGTCCAGGCATTACTTATGATATTTAATTCATATGTGTTTGATTTAAAAAAAGACATTGGCTACCGGGAATCGATCCCGCGTCGTCTGCACTGAGAGCGCGCACTCTGAAATATCAACCGCGAGGCTCTTGTGACTGCAATCCTGACTCACGTATACACACTTATCCAAACTTAAAAAAAAATCGCTGCATACCAATTGCATATTGTTTTTATGACCCCAAAGTATTATTGAAGACAAATGAAAACGATTTTCCCAAATTCCTAGAGTGGTGTCATCCCTTAAAGAAAAGAAATTGATCTTTTGATCGTTGTATATGTATATCCCCTCTTAAAGACTTTAAGGCGTCTGGCCACCTTGGCCGATCGAAAAATGGGTATATTTAAGAAAAAATAATAAACTCGAAAGTATGAGCCGGAATATCTTTATTTTTTTACGCAACGTCAGAAAGAGCTTTAAGAATAACGTTAATAAATTTCCGTTCAAAATATTAAAAAATGGCGCCGTTATGCACATTGCCGCGGAGGCCCTCCGCACGATACGCGCAGTCGTTGTCCCAGCTGTTAGCCGGCCATGTCACATCTGCAAAAAAAATTAGCTCATTTGTGAGTAGTGTCACTACAATGTAGCGTAGCGGTTTTTTTCAACCATTAAAAAAATTATGGTGAGCCGAAGAAAAAAATTTGTATTTTTCACCGAAATTATGGCTCACCATAATTTTTTTAATGGTCGAAAAAAAACCGCTACGCTACATTGTAGCGAAAAAAATTATGGTGAGCCGAAGAAAAAAATTTGTACTTTTCATCGAAATTATGGCTCACCATAATTTTTTTAATGGTCGAAGAAAAACCGCTACGCTACACTGTAGCGACACTACTCACAAATGAGCTGATTTTTTTTTCAGATGTGATATGACCGCGTAACAGCTGGGTCAACGACCGCGCGTATCGTGCGGAGGGCCTCCGCGGCAATGTGCATAACGGCGCCATTTTTTAATACTTTGAACGGAAATTTATTAACGTTATTCTTAAAGCCCTTTCTGACATTATGTAAAAAAATAAAAATATTCCGGCCCATACTTTCGAGTTCATTATTGTTTTTTTTAATATGCCCATTTTCCGATCGGCCAAGGTGGCCAGACGTCTTTAAAGAATCTCGTACGTGTTAGCGAAAACCGGCAGAAAATTATGAAGCAACTCGTCCACTTCTTTGTTGTTCGCTATTTCGGTGTTCGCTATTTTGGACCACCGCTCGTTTGCCTATCTGAGATCTATACTTTCGAAGTTTGTATCCTCGATATATATGTCTTTTTGCTATAGATGGTATTACCAATATTAGATACTCACGTCTTTCCATTTCGGAGATATGGATGTTCTAGATTGTTTGAATCTGTATTTGTATGACTCAAACTGCAGACAATCTGAATACACGTTCTCGAATAAATGAGCTCTCGAATAAATAATCCTTCGTTGTAATAGTTATTCAATTTCGATTCAAATCGGCCAAAGAATAAAATTTTGAATAATTTACAGTTCGTTACTTTGAGTTTATAATTCTGTCATTCCGAAATCTTTGTCGTTCTATATTTGGCCTTTCAAAGTTTAGACCCCCATCCAAATATGAAATGTGTTGAAAAAAATGCCGAAACACACTTATCCACTGTGAAATGTGTTTGGAAAAAAATGCCGATCGAGAAAGACTCAAAGTTCTCTTCGAGCCCTTCTCGATCGTTTCGGCACTTTTCTTCAACAATTTTTTTAATTAATTTCCTAAGGGGAAAAGTAAAAACTCATTTCCGTATTGGGGGAAACATTTATTTTTTTATCATATTTTCCAATACTGTTTGCACCGAAATTTGGAACGCCCGCTCGTTTTCGGTCGCGTCGACGATACCCGCGGCGTCCTTGCTGCGGCCGCTCCCCTCGGTCGTGCCCTTGTTCTTTCGATGGCCTGCCCTTCTCGCGCCCTTGGGCTCCCTCGGGTGGCTCTTGCCGCTGCGGCTGCTGCTGACGACCACTTTTCTTTTTGTTGCGGCGCCAAAATGTCTTCTTTGTAACTGTACAAAATAAATAATAAAATAGACAAATAAAATACATTACTCAGTTAAATCAAGGGATATTTAAAAACTTCCGAATTTTTGGCTGATTTTCAACAAGGGATAACTCGGAGAAAAATGGTCGTACAGAAAATAAAAAAAGGAAATTATAGCTTCAAGTATCTAGTTTTCAGATCTGGACTGCAAATTTTTTTAGCGTGGGTGGTTTTCCTGTAATCATCCGAAAACCAACGAAATTTTTTTTCAAAATTTTAGCTCGTCTTTAAAATGGTCTGTCGACTTCAAATAATTTTTTTCATCATACGACTATAAAAGTCCTTTAGACAATTCAATCAGCTTTAATTTGACCTTTTAACGAGCTCCGTACGATGATTCGGCGCGGAGTAATCGTCGATCAAAGCAAAAAAGTCCATCTTAACTTTGACAATCAATTACTCGAGAACTAATGATCGTACAGAAAATAAAAGTATGGTTTTGGAAACTACAAAACATTCTCTATGATATGCAATTAGGGGCTGTTGATAAAACATTTTTTTTCGGAGTGATGATGTTGACTGAAAAGAAGTTGAAAATTTGCCAATTTAAGGATATTTGGAAAATTTGGTATAACGTTGGATATAATGCATGAACGAAGGATATCGTCGGTAATGTTTTAACCTCGAAGTGTCCCCAAAAAAGCATCAAAGTTGCAAAGCGCTGCGATTTTTTTTTCTTAGTGCCCCGAAGGTTCAAATTTATCGTTTCTGTCAAAAATCACCGTAGCAAGCAATAGTTCGATTTTTTTTCACCTTCAAAATGTTTTTTTTAGCAGTAATGCGTAATTTATTTATTCAAAGACATCAATTACCAAGAAAATTTTTTTTAAAAATTAAAAAAAAACAAATAAAAAAATTCAACTTTTAAGGGTAGTTTTGAAAAAAACTGTTTTTTGTGTTTGTTAAGAAAGTGTATTTTAACGATTGAAGCTGCAAAAAAAATTAAAATTTCAAGATTTGTCTGAAGAGAATCAGTCGACAGTAGGGGGGTACATCAACAACAAAGGTGGTTAGACTGGTCAAAAAAAATCGACCAAATTTTTTTTGACAAGAGATCATCGTTAACACGTGAAAAAAAATTGATTTTTTTTTATTTGAAAAAAAAATTTTAATAAAAAAATGTTTAAAAAAATTAGCAATTTTTTTATTAAATTTTTTGTTTCAAATTTAAAAAAAAATAAGTAAAATTTTTTTTTTCACGTCTTAACGATAATCTCCTCTTGTCAAAAAAAATTTGGTCGATTTTTTTTTACCAGTCTAACCACCTTTGTTGTTGATATCCCCCCTACGTCGACTGATTCTCTTCACACAAATCTTGAACTTTTAATTTTTTTGCAGCTTCAATCGTTCAAATACACTTTCTTAACAAACACAAAAACCAGTTTTTTTCAAAACTACCCTGAAAATGTGATTTTTTTTTCATTTGAATTTTTTTCGATTTTTTTTCTTGGTAATTGTTGTCTTTGAATGAATAAATTACGCATTATTGCTAAAAAAAAATTTTGAAGATGAAAAAATGAATAAAAATCGAAAAATTGCTTGTTACGGTGATTTTTGACGGAAACGATAAATTTAATCCTTCGGGCACTAAGAAAAAAAAATCGCAGCGCTTTGCAACTTTGAGGGTTTTTTGGGGACACTTCGAGGTTAAAACTTTACCGACGACATCCTTTGTTCATGCATTATATCCAAAGTGCTACCAAGTTTTCCAAATATCCTTAAATTGGCAAACTTTCAACTTTTTTCAGTCAACATCATCACTCCGAAAAAAATGTTTTATCAACAGCCCCTAATTGCATGTCATAGAGAATGTTTTGCAGTTTCCAAAACCCTAGTTTTATTTTCTGTACGGTCATTAGTTCTCGAGTAATTGATTGTCAAAGTTAAAATGGACTTTTTTGCTTTGATCGACGATTACTCCGCGCCAAATCATCGTACGGACCTCGTTAAAAGGTCAAATTAAAGCTGATTAAATTGTCTAAAAGATTTTTTAGCCGTATGATAAAAAAAATTATTTGAAGTCGACAGACCATTTTAAAGACGAGCAAAAATTTGGAAAAAAATTTCGTTGGTTTTCGGATGAATAAAAGAAAACCACCCACGCTAAAAAAAATTACAGTCCAGATCTGAAAACTAGATACTTGAAGCTATAATTTCCTTTTTTTTTATATTCTGTACGACCAATTTTCTCCGAGTTATCCCTTGTTGAAAATCAGCAAAAAATTTGGAATTTTTAAAATATCCCTTAATTTGTGTGAAGAGTGTATTTTATTTGTACATTTTATTATTAATTTTTTACAGTTACAAAGAAGAAATTTTGGCGCCGCAACAAAAAGAAAAGTGGTCGTCAGCAGCAGCCGCAGCGGCAAGAGGCACCCGTGGGAGCCCAAGGGCGCGAGAAGGGCAGGCCATCGAAAGAACAAGGGCAGGAGCGAGGGGAGCGGCCGCAGCAAGGTCGCAGCGGGTATCGTCGACGCGACCGAACCCGCAGTCGTTCGCCCCGCCGGACGCATGTTGAAGTTGCTCAAAACGAGCGGGAGTTCCAAATTTTGGTGCAAACAGGATTGAAAAATATGACAAAACAATTAATGTTTCCCCCAATACCTAAATGAGTTTTTACTTCTCCCCTTAGAAAATTAATTTAAAAAATTGTTGAAGAAAAGTGCCGAGACGATCGAGAAAGGCTCGAAGAGAACTTTGAGTCTTTCTCGATCGGCATTTTTTTCAAAACACATTTCACATTGGATAAGTGTGTTTCGGCATTTTTTACAACACATTTCACATTGGGATGGGGGTCAAAACTTTGAAAGGCCAAATATAGAACGACAAAGATTTCGAAATGACAAAATTATAAACTCAAAGTAACGAACTGTAAATTATTCAAAATGTTATCCTTCGACCGACGACTAAATTGAATAACTATTACACCAAAGGATTATTTATTCGAGAGCTCATTTATTCGAGAACGTGTATTCAGATTATCTGCAATTTGAGTCATACAAATAGAGATTCAAACAATCTAGAACATCCATATCTCCGAAATGGAAAGACGTGAGTATCTAAAATTGGTAAAACCATCTATAGCAAAATCACACATATATCGAGAATACAAACTTCGAAAGTGTAGATCTGAGATAGGCAAACGAGCGATGGTCCAAAATAGCGAACATCAAATAAGTGGACGAGTTGCTTCATAATTTTCTGCCGGTTTTCGCTAACACGTACGAGATTCTTTTAAGGCGACTGGCCACCTTGGCCGATCGAAATATGGGTATATTAAAAAAAAAAATAAAGTCGAAAGTATGGGCCGGAATATTTTTTTATATAACGTCAGAAAGGACTTTGAGAATAACGTTAATAAATTTACGTTCAAAATATTAAAAAATGGCGCCGTTATGCACATTGCCGCGGAGGCCCTCCGCAAGATACGCGCGGTCGTTGTTCCAGCTGTTATCCGGTCATGTCACATCTGCAAAAAAAATCAGCTCATTCGTGAGTAGTGTCGCTACAATGTAGCGTCGCGGTTTATATTGAAGCGGCACTACCCACGAATGAGCTAATTTTTTATTCAGATGTGACGTGACCGGGTAACAGCTGGGACAACGACCGCGCGTATCGTGCGGAGGGCCTCCGCGGCAATGTGCATAACGGCGCCATTTTTTAATATTTTGAACGTAAATTTATTAACGTTATTCTCAAAGTCCTTTCTGACGTTATGTAAAAAAATATTCCGGCCCATACTTTCGACTTTATTTTTTTTTTTAATATACCCATATTTCGAACGGCCAAGGTGGCCAGTCGCCTTAAAAGAATCTCGTACGTGTTAGCGAAAACCGGCAGAAAATTATGAAGCAACTCGTCCACTTATTTGATGTTCGCTATTTTGGACCATCGCTCGTTTGCCTATCTCAGATCTACACTTTCGAAGTTTGTATCCTCGATATATGTGTCGTTTTGCTATAGATGGTTTTACCAATTTTAGATACTCACGTCTTTCCATTTCGGAGATATGGATGTTCTAGATTGTTTGAATCTCTATTTGTATGACTCAAATTGCAGATAATCTGAATACACGTTCTCGAATAAATGAGCTCTCGAATAAATAATCCTTTGGTGTAATAGTTATTCAATTTAGTCATCGGTCGAAGGATAACATTTTGAATAATTTACAGTTCGTTACATTGAATTTATAATTTTGTCATTTCGAAATCTTTGTCGTTCTATATTTGGCCTTTCAAAGTTTTGACCCCCATCCCAATGTGAAATGTGTTGTAAAAAATGCCGAAACACACTTATCCAATGTGAAATGTGTTTTGAAAAAAATGCCGATCGAGAAAGACTCAAAGTTCTCTTCGAGCCTTTCTCGATCGTCTCGGCACTTTTCTTCAACAATTTTTTAAATTAATTTTCTAAGGGGAGAAGTAAAAACTCATTTAGGTATTGCGGGAAACATTAATTGTTTTGTCATATTTTTCAATCCTGTTTGCACCAAAATTTGGAACGCCCGCTCGTTTTGAGCAACTTCAACATGCGTCCGGCGGGGCGAACGACTGCGGGTTCGGTCGCGTCGACGATACCCGCTGCGACCTTGCTGCGGCCGCTCCCCTCGCTCCTGCCCTTGTTCTTTCGATGGCCTGCCCTTCTCGCGCCCTTGGGCTCCCACGGGTGCCTCTTGCCGCTGCGGCTGCTGCTGACGACCACTTTTCTTTTTGTTGCGGCGCCAAAATTTCTTCTTTGTAACTGTAAAAAATAAATAATAAAATGTACAAATAAAATACACTACTCACACAAATTAAGGGATATTTAAAAAATTCCAAATTTTTTGCTGATTTTCAACAAGGGATAACTCGGAGAAAATTGGTCGTACAGAATATTAAAAAAAAGGAAATTATAGCTTCAAGTATCTAGTTTTCAGATCTGGACTGTAATTTTTTTTAGCGTGGGTGGTTTTCTTTTATTCATCCGAAAACCAACGAAATTTTTTTCCAAATTTTTGCTCGTCTTTAAAATGGTCTGTCGACTTCAAATAATTTTTTTTATCATACGGCTAAAAAATCTTTTAGACAATTTAATCAGCTTTAATTTGACCTTTTAACGAGGTCCGTACGATGATTTGGCGCGGAGTAATCGTCGATCAAAGCAAAAAAGTCCATTTTAACTTTGACAATCAATTACTCGAGAACTAATGACCGTACAGAAAATAAAACTAGGGTTTTGGAAACTGCAAAACATTCTCTATGACATGCAATTAGAGGCTGTTGCTAAAACATTTTTTTCGGAGTGATGATGTTGACTGAAAAAAGTTGAAAGTTTACCAATTTAAGGATATTTGGAAAACTTGGTAGCACTTTGGATATAATGCATGAACAAAGGATGTCGTCGGTAAAGTTTTAACCTCGAAGTGTCCCCAAAAAACCCTCAAAGTTGCAAAGCGCTGCGATTTTTTTTTCTTAGTGCCCGAAGGATTAAATTTATCGTTTCCGTAAAAAATCACCGTAACAAGCAATTTTTCGATTTTTATTCATTTTTTCATCTTCAAAATTTTTTTTTAGCAATAATGCGTAATTTATTCATTCAAAGACAACAATTACCAAGAAAAAAAATCGAAAAAAATTCAAATGAAAAAAAAATCACATTTTCAGGGTAGTTTTGAAAAAAACTGTTTTTTGTGTTTGTTAAGAAAGTGTATTTGAACGATTGAAGCTGCAAAAAAATTAAAAGTTCAAGATTTGTGTGAAGAGAATCAGTCGACGTAGGGGGGATATCAACAACAAAGGTGGTTAGACTGGTAAAAAAAAATCGACCAAATTTTTTTTGACAAGAGGAGATTATCGTTAAGACGTGAAAAAAAATAATTTTACTTAATTTTTTTTTAATTTGAAACAAAAAATTTAATAAAAAAATTTCTAATTTTTTTAAACATTTTTTTATTAAAATTTTTTTTTCAAATAAAAAAAAATCAATTTTTTTTCACGTGTTAACGATGATCTCTTGTCAAAAAAAATTTGGTCGATTTTTTTTTACCAGTCTAACCACCTTTGTTGTTGATGTACCCCCCTACTGTCGACTGATTCTCTTCAGACAAATCTTGAAATTTTAATTTTTTTTGCAGCTTCAATCGTTAAAATACACTTTCTTAACAAACACAAAAAACAGTTTTTTTCAAAACTACCCTAAAAAGTTGAATTTTTTTATTTGTTTCTTTTTAATTTTAAAAATTTTTTTTCTTGGTAATTGATGTCTTTGAATAAATAAATTACGCATTACTGCTAAAAAAACATTTTGAAGGTGAAAAAAAATCGAACAATTGCTTGCTACGGTGATTTTTGACAGAAACGATAAATTTGAACCTTCGGGGCACTAAGAAAAAAAAATCGCAGCGCTTTGCAACTTTGAGGCTTTTTTGGGGACACTTCGAGGTTAAAACATTACCGACGATATCCTTCGTTCATGCATTATATCCAACGTTAAACCAAATTTTCCAAATATCCTTAAATTGGCAAATTTTCAACTTCTTTTCAGTCAACATCATCACTCCGAAAAAAAATGTTTTATCAACAGCCCCTAATTGCATATCATAGAGAATGTTTTGTAGTTTCCAAAACCATACTTTTATTTTCTGTACGATCATTAGTTCTCGAGTAATTGATTGTTAAAGTTAAGATGGACTTTTTTGCTTTGATCGACGATTACTCCGCGCCGAATCATCGTACGGAGCTCGTTAAAAGGTCAAATTAAAGCTGATTGAATTGTCTAAAGGACTTTTATAGTCGTATGATGAAAAAAATTATTTGAAGTCGACAGACCATTTTAAAGACGAGCTAAAATTTTGAAAAAAAATTTCGTTGGTTTTCGGATGATTACAGGAAAACCACCCACGCTAAAAAAATTTGCAGTCCAGATCTGAAAACTAGATACTTGAAGCTATAATTTCCTTTTTTTATTTTCTGTACGACCATTTTTCTCCGAGTTATCCCTTGTTGAAAATCAGCCAAAAATTCGGAATTTTTTAAATATCCCTTGATTTGTGTGAGTAATGTATTTTATTTGTCTATTTTATTATTTATTTTGTACAGTTACAAAGAAGACATTTTGGCGCCGCAACAAAAAGAAAAGTGGTCGTCAGCAGCAGCCGCAGCGGCAAGAGCCACCCGAGGGAGCCCAAGGGCGCGAGAAGGGCAGGCCATCGAAAGAACAAGGGCACGACCGAGGGGAGCGGCCGCAGCAAGGACGCCGCGGGTATCGTCGACGCGACCGAAAACGAGCGGGCGTTCCAAATTTCGGTGCAAACAGTATTGGAAAATATGATAAAAAAATAAATGATTCCCCCAATACGGAAATGAGTTTTTACTTTTCCCCTTAGGAAATTAATTAAAAAAATTGTTGAAGAAAAGTGCCGAAACGATCGAGAAGGGCTCGAAGAGAACTTTGAGTCTTTCTCGATCGGCATTTTTTTCCAAACACATTTCACAGTGGATAAGTGTGTTTCGGCATTTTTTTCAACACATTTCATATTGGGATGGGGGTCTAAACTTTGAAAGGCCAAATATAGAACGACAAAGATTTCGGAATGACAGAATTATAAACTCAAAGTAACGAACTGTAAATTATTCAAAATTTTATTCTTCGGCCGATTTGAATCGAAATTGAATAACTATTACAACGAAGGATTATTTATTCGAGAGCTCATTTATTCGAGAACGTGTATTCAGATTGTCTGCAGTTTGAGTCATACAAATACAGATTCAAACAATCTAGAACATCCATATCTCCGAAATGGAAAGACGTGAGTATCTAATATTGGTAATACCATCTATAGCAAAAAGACATATATATCGAGGATACAAACTTCGAAAGTATAGATCTCAGATAGGCAAACGAGCGGTGGTCCAAGATAGCGAACACCGAAATAGCGAACAACAAAGAAGTGGACGAGTTGCTTCATAATTTTCTGCCGGTTTTCGCTAACACGTACGAGATTCTTTAAAGACGTCTGGCCACCTTGGCCGATCGGAAAATGGGCATATTAAAAAAAACAATAATGAACTCGAAAGTATGGGCCGGAATATTTTTATTTTTTTACATAATGTCAGAAAGGGCTTTAAGAATAACGTTAATAAATTTCCGTTCAAAGTATTAAAAAATGGCGCCGTTATGCACATTGCCGCGGAGGCCCTCCGCACGATACGCGCGGTCGTTGACCCAACTGTTACGCGGTCATATCACATCTGAAAAAAAAATCAGCTCATTTGTGAGTAGTGTCGCTACAATGTAGCGTAGCGGTTTTTCTTCGACCATTAAAAAAATTATGGTGAGCCATAATTTCGATGAAAAGTACAAATTTTTTTCTTCGGCTCACCATAATTTTTTTCGCTACAATGTAGCGTAGCGGTTTTTTTTCGACCATTAAAAAAATTATGGTGAGCCATAATTTCGGTGAAAAATACAAATTTTTTTCTTCGGCTCACCATAATTTTTTTAATGGTCGAAAAAAACCGCTACGTTACATTGTAGTGACACTACTCACGGATGAGCTAATTTTTTTTGCAGATGACATGGCCGGGTAACAGCTGGGACAACGACTGCGCGTATCGTGCGGAGGGCCTCCGCGGCAATGTGCATAACGGCGCCATTTTTTAATATTTTGAACGGAAATTTATTAACGTTATTCTTAAAACCCTTTCTGACGTTGCGTAAAAAAATAAAAATATTCCGGCTCATACTTTCGAGTTTATTATTTTTTCTTAAATATACCCATTTTTCGATCGGCCAAGGTGGCCAGACGCCTTAAAGTCTTTAAGAGGGGATATACATTTACAACGATCAAAAGATCAATTTCTTTCCTTTAAGGGATGACACAACTCTAGGAATTTGGGAAAATCGTTTTCATTTGTCTTCAATAATACTTTGGGGTCATAAAAACAATATGCAATTGGTATGCAGCGAATTTTTTTAAGGTTGGATAAGTGTGTATACGTGAGGCAGGTTTGCAGCCACAAGAGCCTCGCGGTTGATATTTCAGAGTGCGGGCTCTCAGTGCAGACGACGCGGGATCGATCCCCGGTAGCCAATGTCTTTTTTTAAATCAAACACATATGAATTAAATATCATAAGTAATGCCTGGACAGGCGAGAATAGCTAAAGCGAGAGTAAGTTCGAAATTTTTTGAATATAAAATGAAGAAAAAAATAGATTAAAAAAAGTCGATTAACCAGGGATCGAACCCCGACCGCAAGTATCGTCAATCCGTCACACTGCCAACTCAGCCACGACGCTCATTGAGGATAGAAAAACATTTATGATACACGCTTATTCATAATGTTTACTGTTGAAAAAAAACGCCGTAACGACCGCGGCAAAGGCTCAAGATTTCTTTTTGAACCTTTCACGGTCGTTTCGGTGTTTTATTTTTCAAAGCGGTTCGTCGTTAATTTTTTTAACCCGCATTCTCGGCATAAACGGCCAACCGAGAGAAAACAATTTTGTCGATAGATGTTTTTTTCTTTGAAATTAATTTAATGCATATTCCAATCCGCAGTACGGCCACACATATGTCGAGCTCGATCGTACGGAAAACCTAGCTCCGTTCGCCTGTCGAGTGAGCGAGGGGCAGAGACTTTTCCCCCACCGAGCTACCCATTCGTGTGCACCATGGAGCCTAGATACCAGGAGGTTCAGCGGCAATGCAAAGGCGATGAAAAAAGCGTCCCCGAAAATGACCCGAAGTGATGGCGCTGGGGTGCAGCGGCACCTACATATATAGTAATATATTGGTCAACGAGGTGAAAGTGATCGGATGAGTTTCTAACCTCACGACAGACCGATCGTGACATCAAACGTCGAAATATCCGCCGATTCATAATTTCCTCATGAAGGTTCGGCAAAAAAACGCAAAAGCGAGAAAAGATCTCAAACTCAGACTCAGAATGTCGGCAATACAGCCCATCTAGAAAAACGTGTTTTTTTTTTTACATATAGAGCTTCACGGGAGATCTGTTTTCTCGTAAAATATAAGACCTGAAACAAAAACCAAAAAAATGATAATTTATATATTATTAGTTATGAGACTACCTAGAAATTTGCTTTCAAATTGTGCAAAAATAGCGCACTTTGAAGGAAATAAATCGATTTTTTGCCAAAAAAAGCAGTAAATTGTTTACAAAAAGAAGTTTACATTTAATCAAAAAACGGCTACGTACTCCTATAAAGAATATAATTGTGAAGCTGCTATCAAAATTTCAAATCGATGCAGGCAAAGGTGGTCGAGTAATCCGTCTTCCGAGATCGAATAAAGTCGTTTCGAGAAAAACGCGTTTAAAGTTGTACGAGCAACTCAGCGCCCGTTCCAAGGCGCTGCGGCCAAATCGGTAATTGAACCTTTAAATAAAAAAAATTGCTACAGGACCAATTGCATATTGTTTTTATGACACCAAAGTATTTTTAGGAAAGAAAACGTCTTTCCAAAATCCTAGAGTGGTGTTATCCCTTGACACTAATGAGGGTTAGGTACATCATCTGTGATATGTCTTAGATCGCACCCATGTTTAGCGTATATCTATATACATATAGGTGCCGGAGCACCCCAGCGCCATCATTTCTTGTTCCCGTTTTGGGGACGAGTTGAAAGGCCTCGCTGAACCTCCTGGTATCTAGGCTCCATGGTGTGCACGCTGACTGCGATATCGACTTGAGCGGTGCTCACGACTCGCGCGGCTACAAGGGAATCTGCAACCTCGACAGAGGCGATGCACACAAAATCATATTCCCGAACTCGCCGCCGCGATTTAGCGCCATTTCCGAGGCACGCCGAAAAGGGGAACGTTGTACATCTCCCTACTAATCACTGACACAAGTGTCTCAGATGTTCACACACGAAACTACTGACACGGCTGCAGTCAGTGCAGCCAGATCGCGCGTAAAAGTTACCCCCTCTCTAGTCTCTTACGCGCCCATCACACAATCATAGTAGCGCGTGTCCGTGAGCGAGCGACGCTCGGACATCTTCGGCAAGAGCCGAGCGGGCTCGAAGTTTCCCGACCGCGCCTTCGGCAGCTACACCAACACATGGGCGCTGAGCACGTTCATGTGCGGCCAAGCCGAAACGAAGGCTTCGAGGGAAAAAGCAATCTGAGCACGACTCGCGCGTGACGTCACCCGACGACACGCGCGAGGCTTTTAGATGATTTCAATGCTTATTTAGCTCTTGGTTGTCTGCGTTATTAATGTAGACAATAAAATGTATCGCACACTCTGATCGCTTATTTTTTTAGTTTATACGTTAATTTAAATGTAATAATAAATCTAAATTACAACTTATTCATCTTCTGAAAAATTGTTTAAGCTTCACTCACACCCGTCCTTATGCCAAATAAATTATAATTCATAAAAGTAAGCGGAAATATATTTATATTCGTATTATTATATTAATTCTCATACTTTCATCAAGCGATAAAGCATTATCCCCAAAAACAAGCCAATCATCCATCCGGCCGCGAATCGTAAGTACCAGAAAGTGCACATATTCTACAATCGATGAGGTGGTCCCGTTGGTAGCATTCCTGGCTTCGGTCCGCAGGGGCCCCTAGGGCAAATTTTTCTCTAAATTTTTCATAATTTCTCATATTTTAGTCATATTTGAGATTTTCGGAGAAAAAATGATTTAAAATAGATTCAAGTACTGGTCTATTTCCCAAAAACACATTTTTTTAACTGAAAATTCATGATTTCTCATTTTTTTCTCCGGAAATTTCTCTTCTTCCTATGACCTGAGGCTGCGGAGATATTCGGAGAAAAGTTATAGATGAAAAAAATGAGATTTTCGTACAAAAAACTTATTACATTTTTTGATCCCTCATAATTCTGAGAAATAATGAATTTCTGAAATTTTTGCAAACGTTATTTTCCTTAAGGGGTAACACCACTGTAACGGCTTGCCACGAAGCGTTTTAGACAAATAATACTTGGGGTAATTATTAAGCATATATTGAAGTGTATTGCAAAAAAATGTTATGGGAAAATATTACAAAATGACGACCCTGCAGCAAATTCTTCCGAGGCATGTTGAACTTAAGGTGCTCTGCGGTACGCAGTATAACTTGTGCCAATTTTAATCTGGACAAAATAATTTTTTTAAATGAAATCTCGATGAGTGTAGCTAGTGAACCACATAGGGGATTTTAGAAATATTGATTTTTGAGTAATTGCCGAGTATGTGACTAAAAATGTTCAATTTTTTTTAAGACAGTTATTTGTTAATAAATATTGTTTAAATTAACTTATCGAAAATCCCCTACGTGGTTCAGTAGCTACACTCATGTAGACTTAATAAAACGAAATTCTTTTTTTTTAGATTAAAATTGGCACAGTTATACTGCGTGCCGCAGAGGTTCGACATGCTTCGAAAGAATTGCTGCAGTGTCGCTATTTTGTAATATTTTCGGATAAAAATTTATAGCAATACACTTAAATATATGCTCAATAAATACCGCAAGTATTATTTGTTTATCAAATTTTCTTCCGCCAAAAAAAATATCAAAAAATACGCTTCACGTAAGGCCGTTACAGTGGTGTTACCCCTTAAAGTCTTCATTTAATTTCCGAGATTTTCCCGTGATCATAATTAAAATGATGAAATATTCGGGAAAATTCGAAAAAATTCAGAGAAATTCGGAGAAACTCGGATGTTTGCGTAAAAATAATTGTCCGCAAAACTCCGAATCCTTCATATTTGTTCCAATTCATAGAAAAATTCGGAAAATTTTTCGGGAAAAATCGGTTTTTCAGAAAAAAAATTGCACTAGGGGCGCGGGATCGTTTCCTGCGCTCAGCGTTTTTTTTAAATTATTATTACCATTAATTCTTATTTGATTGATATTTTTTTAGTTATCATTATTATTTTAATTAGTTATCTTTTAGTGTCGAAACATTTATCGCGCACTCTGACCGCTTATTTTATTAGTTTATATGTTAATTTAAAAATAATAATAAATCTAAATTACAACTTATTTTACTTCTGAAAATTTTTTTTGCGCTTTACTCACACCCGTCCCTATGACAAATAAATTGTAATTCATAAAAGTAAGCGGAAATATATTCGTATTATTATATTCATTCTCATATACTTTCATCAAGCTATAAAGCATTATCATAATGTATCTGGCCGCGAATCGTAAGTGTCAGAAGGTGCACATATTCTCCAAGCGATGAGATGGTCCCGTTTGATGGTTGGTAGCGTTTCTGGCTTCGATCCGCAGTGGCGCGGGATCGTTCACCGCGCTCAGTGCTTTTTTTAAATTATTAATACTATTAATTCTTATTTGATTCGTTATTTTTATTCGTTATCATGATTATTTTAATTAGTTATCTTTTAGTGTCGAAAAATGTATCGCGCACTCTGACCGCTTATTTTATTAGTGTGTACGTTAATTTAAATATAATAATAAATCTAAATTACAACTTATTTATCTTCTAAAAAATTGTTTGCGCTTTACTTACACCCGGCTCTATGCCAAATAAATTGTAATTCATAAAAGTAAGCGGAAATATATTTATATTAGTATTACTATATTCATTCTCATATGCATCAAGCGATAAAGCATTATCATAATGCTTTATCGCTTGATGAAAGTATATGAGAATGAACATAATAATACGAATATAAATATATTTCCGCTTACTTTTATGAATTACAATTTATTTGGCATAAAGACGGGTGTGAGTAAAGCGCAAACAATTTTTTAGAAGATAAATAAGTTGTAATTTAGATTTATTATTATATTTAAATTAACGTACAAACTAATAAAATAAGCGGTCAGAGTGCGCGATAAATTTTTCGACACTAAAAGATAACTAATTAAAATAATAGTGATAACTAATAAAAATAACTAATCAAATAAGAATTAACAGTTATAATAATTTTAAAAAAAGCACTGAGCGCGGGGAACGATACCGTGCCCTAGTGCAATTTTTTTTCTGAAAAACTCCGATTTTTTCCGGAAATTTTTTCCAAATTTTTCTATGAATTGGAACAAATATGAAGGATTCGGAGTTTTGCGGACAATTATTTTTACGCAAACATCCGAGTTTCTCCGAATTTCTCCGAATTTTTCCGAATAATCCATCATTTTAATTATGTTCACGGGAAAATCTCGGAAATTAAATGAAGACTTTAAAGGGTAACACCACTGTAACGGCCTTACAGGAAGCGTATTTTTTTATATTTTCTTTTGGCGGTAGACAATGTGATAAACAAATAATACTTGCGGTATTTATTGAGCATATATTTAAGTATATTGCTATAAATTTTTATCCGAAAATATTACAAAATGGCGACACTGCAGCAATTCTTCCGAAGCATGTCGAATCTCTGCGGCACGCAGAACTGTGCCAATTTTAATCTAAAAAAAAGAATTTAGTTTTATTAAGTCTACATGAGTGTAGCTACTGAACCACGTAGGGAATTTTCGATAAGTTAATTTAAACAATATTTATTAACAAATAACTGTCTTAAAAAAAATTGAATATTTTCAGTCACATACTCGGCAATTACTCAAAAATCAATATTTCTAAAATCCCCTACGTGGTTCAGTAGCTACACTCATCTAGATTTAATTTTAAAAAATTATTTCGTCCAGATTAAAATTGGCACAAGTTATACTGCGTGCCGAAGAGCATCTGAAGTTCAACATGCCTCGGAAGAATTTGCTGCAGTGTCGTCATTTTGTAATATTTTCCCATAACATGTTTTGCAATATTCTTCAATATATGCTTAATAATTACTCCAAGTATTATTTGTCTAAAACGCTTCGTGGCAGGCCGTTACAGTGGTGTTACCCCTTAAGGAAAATAACGTTTGCAAAAGTTTCGGAAATTCATTATTTCTCAGAATTATGAGGGATCAAAAAATGTAATAAATTTTTTTTACGAAAATCTCATTTTTTTCATCTATAACTTTTCTCCGAATATCTCCGCAGCCGTTCACTCAGGTAATAGAGAAAAGGGAAATTTCCGAAAAAAAATAATAATACGTTTTTTTACGAAAATCTCATTTCTTTTCATCTTTAACTTTTCTCCGAACAATGTCCGCAGTCTCAGGTCATAGGAAAAAGAGAAATTTCCGGAGAAATAAATGAAAAATCATGAATTTTCAGTAAAAAAAATGTTTTTGGGAAATAGACCAGTACTTGAATGTGTTTTAAATCATTTTTTCTCCGAAAATTTCAAATATGACTAAAATATGAGAAATTATGAAAAATTTGGAGAAAAATTTGCCCTCGGGGCCCCTGCGGACCGAAGCCAGGAACGCTACCAACGGGACCATCTCATCGCTTGTAGAATTTGTGCACTTTCTGGTACTTACGATTGGCGACCGGATGGATGATTGGCTTGTTTTTGGGGATAATGCTTTATCGCTCGATGAAAGTATGAGAATTAATATAATAATACGAATATAAATATATTTTAGCTTACTTTTATGAATTATAATTTATTTGGCATAAGGACGGGTGTGAGTAAAGCGTAAACAATTTTTTAGAAGATAAATAAGTTGTAATTTAGATTTATTATTATATTTAAATTAACGTATAAACTAAAAAATAAGCGATCAGAGTGCGTGATACATTTTTTTGTATACATTAATAACGCAGAGAATCAAGAGCTAAATAAGCATTGAAATCATCTAAAAGCCTCGCGCGTGTCGTCGGGTGACGTCACGCGCGAGTCGTGCTCAGATTGCTTTTTCCCTCGAAGCCTTCGTTTCGGCTTGGCTGCACATGAACGTGCTCAGCGTCCATGTGTTGGTGTAGCTGCTGAAGGCGCGGTCGAGACACTTCGAGCCCGCTCGGCTCTTGCCGAAGATGTCCGAGAGCGTCGCTCGCTCACGGACACGCGCTACTATGATTGTGTGATGGGCGCGTAAGAGACTAGAGAGGGGGTAACTTTTACGCGCGATCTGGCTGCACTGGCTGCAGTACCCGCTCGGACGCCATGGAGAAATGCTGTGCGGCGGCAGCCGTAATTTTGTGCGCTGTTATTAAGGGGCTATACCAGTGTGACACTTTAAAAAGATCGATTTTTTTTGCGTTTTTCGACAGTTTATTCTTTCAAGAATATCATTATCATTTATATTATATACATCAATATCATTTTATCTTGCAAAAATCGATAGTTAAGTCTTTGAACGCATTTTTCTCGAAATGAGATTTTTTCAAATTTGGTGACATTGTAACTCAAAGAGATCGGATTGACTTGAAATTTGAACTGAGTACTCTTGAATATATTTACTTTACAATGACGTCGGAGATTTTTGATTTCATAAAAATTGATGATTTGGCATTGAAAAAAACGACCATTTTATAGGCAAGAAAAGAGACTTTTTTCACAAATACGTCATTTTGTTAGATTTTGATATTTTTTAAGATCCTACGTCATTGTACAGGAAATACCTTCCCGTTTAACGACATTTTTTTCCTTTTTCGGTTTCAGCTACGCAATCAGCCGGAATCATGTCAGCAGTGGAGGAACTTTTTTTTGCGCCTGCGAAGGCAACGCATAAGTCGCTTGGATCTCAATATTTTTCAATGAAAAAATTATGTAATATAGGTCAAATATGTTTTTAATTTTCCAAAACATTTAATTGAGTACTTTTCTTCCAAAAAAATCCTGAAAATCACCCAAATTTCCAGCGTTCACACTGGTATAGCCCCTTAAGCTGTGTTCTTAAATTATGATTTTATCTGCCGACTTCAGCCGATGTTGCGCCAAACTCTTCCGCTCAGTATTGACGTGCTGCCTGTTTTTTTTTACTCAATTTTTATAATCAGCACAACATATTTGCCAAAGTTCAGGCAGTCCTTCCAGAAGAGATATCAAATTTTCAATGCTCTCCTTGCTCCACGTAATGGCCATTTTGATTTAACGCGGGTCGCGAGTGTCTGGATAATTTCGCGCCGGTTCGAAAACATTAACACTGCGGCAGACACTCCGACACAACCTGTTCACACGGCGCTCGGCGCGACACCTAGCGAGATGTTGCAATAAATGTCGCGAGATCAGACAGTGGGGTTCACACACAGGCACTCGATGTATACATTGAGTGTATACACCAAAGTGTCGTAGTGTAAACCTACCTCAAGAGTTCGGACTCCTCCCACTCTAGCCTCCTCCATGTCCATGGCCAAGGAGACTAGAGTAAAGGAGTCGAAACTCTCTATCCTAGCCTGTATGTACGAAGTTCTTTCAATCGGTCGCAGAGATGTAGTGCTCAGTTCCGCCGCAGGCGTCGCTAGTGTTCCCCAGAGCCCATAATATATAGTAATACGAAACTGCATAAGGTCCGAGCTCCAGAGATTAGTGGGGAGATGCACAACGCGGCCCTTTTCGGCGTGCCTCGTAAATGGCGCTAAATCGCGGCGGCGAGTTCGGGAGTATGATTTCGTGATCATCGCCTCTGTCGAGGTTGCAGATTCCCTTGTAGCCGCGCGAGTCCGTGATCACCGCTCAAGTTGGTATCGCAGTCAGCGTGAACACGAATGGGTAGCTCGGTGGGGGAAAAGTCTCTGCCCCTCGCTCGCTCGACAGGCGAACGGAGCGAGGTTTTCCGTCCGATCGAGCTCGACATATATGTGTGGCCGTACTGCGGGTTGGAATATGCATTAAATGAATTTCAAAGTGAAAAACATGTATCGAGATCATTGTTTTCTCTCGGTTGCCCGTTTATGCCGAAAATGCGGGTTAAAAAAATTAACGACGAACCGTGTTGAAAAATAAAACGCCGAAATGACCGTGAAAGGTTCAAAAAGAAATCTTGAGCCTTTGCCGCGATCGTTTCGGCATTTTTTTTCAATAGTAAACATTATGGAAAAGGGTGTACCATAAATGTTTCTTTATCCGCAATAAGCGTCGTGGCTGAATTGGTAGCGTGACGGATTACGATGCTGAAGGTCCGGGTTCAAATCGCTCCGGTGAATCAACTTTTTTTTCTTCATTTTATATTCAGAAGATTTCTAACTTACTCTCGCTTTATCTATTCTCGCCTGTCCAGGCATTGTTTTTTATATTTAATTCATATATGTTTAACAAAAAAAAATGTTGCTACGGGCATCGAAGCCGCGCCGTCCGTATTCAGAGCTCGGACGCAGTGCAGCCAGACGCGCGTAAAAGTTACCCCCTCTCTAATCTCTTACGCGCCCATCACACCATAGTAGTAGCGTGTGTCCGTGAGCGAGCGATGCTCGGACATCTTCGGAAAGAGCCGAGCAAGGCGAAGCGTCTCGACCGCGCCTTCGGCTGCTACACCAAAGCATGGACGCTGAGCACGTTCATGTGCGGCCAAGCCGAAACGAAGGCTTCGAGGGAAAAAGCAATCTGAGCACGACTCGCGCGTGACGTCATCCGACGGCACGCGCGAGACTTTTAGATGATTTCAATGCTAAGTAAGTTCTTGATTCTCTGCGTTATTAATGTATACAAAAAAATGTATTGCGCACTCAGGTCGCTTATTTTTTTAGTTTATACGCTAATTTAAACATAATAATATATCTAAATTACAACTTATTTATCTTATATAAAATTGTTTACGCTTTACTCACACCCGTCCTTATGCCAAATAAATTATAATTCATAAAAGTAAGCGGAAATATATTTATATTCGTATTATTATATTAATTCTCATACTTTCATCAAGCGATAAAGCATTATCCCCAAAAACAAGCCAATCATCCATCCGGCCGCGAATTGTAAGTACCAGAAAGTGCACATATTCTACAAGCGATGAGATGGTCCCGTTGGTAGCGTTCCTGGCTTTCTGATTTCTTATTTTTTTCCTGGAAATTTCTCCTTTTCCTATGACCTGAGTGAACGGCTGCGGAGATATTCGGAGAAAAGTTAAAGATGAAAAGAAAATCAGATTTTCGTTAAAAAACTTTTTATTATTATTATTTTTTCCGGAAATTTCTTTTTTTCCTATTACCTGAGTGAACGGCTGCGGAGATATTCGGAGAAAATTTAAAGATGAAAAAAAATGAGATTTTCGTAAAAAAAACTTGATATTATTTTTTTTCCGGAACTTTTTCTTTTTCCTATTGAGTTTGTTTGGAGTTTGAGTCATACAAACACTGATTTAAACAATCTAGAACATTCACATCTCCGAAATAGAAAGACGTGAGTATCTAATATTGGTAATACCATCTATAGCAAAAAGCCAGATATCGAGGATACAAACTTCGAAAGTTTTTATCTCAGATAGGCAAACGAGCGATGGTCCATAATAGCGAACACCGAAATAGCGAACATCAAAGAAGTGGACGAGTTGCTTCATAATTTTCTGCCGATTTTCGCTAACACGTACGAGATTCTTTTAAAGTCTTTAAGAGGGGATATACATTTACAATGATCAAAAAATCAATTTCTTTTCTTTAAGGGATAACACCATTCTAGGAATTTGGAAAAATCGTTTTCTTTGCGCTTCAAAAATACTTTGGGGTCATAAAAACAATATGCAGTTGGTCCAGCAGCGATTTTTTTTAAGGTTGGATAAGTGTGTACAGTAGAACCTCGATTATCCGAACCTCGATCATCCGAACCCTCAATTATCCGAACGATGACTTAGTTTATCCGGAAGCTCAATTATCCGAACGTTGGCGCGAAAGATACATGGTTGCTCGCTGCCACCGCCATGAGCAACAATGAGCAACCCAACGCAACTTCTCCTTCTCAAACAGCTGCGAGACTGAGACGCTCAAAAATGCGTTGCAGCCGATCGTCAATTAAAAATGAACGATTTTATTTAAAAAAAAATATTTTAAAAGGCGCTCGACTTTTTTCAGGTGTTTAAAACACACACACACACACACACACACGCGCGCGCGCGCGCGGACGCACGCACACGCACACATATATAAATATACAGGGTGGGCGGAACATTGACGTCCAAAAATAAAATTTAGGTCCCTTGTATCGTGGGGTATCCGAATAACCCCCATGTATGTCCCGCGACTTTTCATAGTTTTCGAGTTATGAATTTTCGAGAATTTTCGACCTGACCAATTTAAAAAAAATCTAAAAAAAAAGTAGAAGACTGTCGAGATTTTTTTTGCAACTGAATCTTCATGAGTAGTACTTTTATGCATAAAATAATCAGCTTCGTAACTGTGATGAAAGTTATTAAAATGTTGGGCTAAAGTGAAAAATTTATGTTCGGTAAATTATGACTTAAATTTTCAACTTTAAATTAAACATCTAAACATGTGACTTCATGGTTCCTAATTAGGCCTCAGGAATGCGCCAGACTCTCAGCTTTCATAATCATTAAAAAAAAAGCAGTACTTAATAGGGGTACTTTGGCTACAATTGACCTTCAAAGACAGCGAGGTGGAAAATTCTTAAAATTAGCCATCTGATTAAAAAAAAATTGCCCATTTTATAATTCCTAAGGTTATTTAGTTTGTTAACTAACCAAAAATGACTGCAGGAAAGCTAAGATTTAAACATTTAGAGGTTTATTTTTTTTTAGTTCAATTCAAGTTTAATGAATTTTGCGCCATCCGTTCTTGTAACGAGAACGGATCGCGTAAACGAGCTTTTACCTGATCCATGAGAACGGATCGCGCAAAATTCATTAAACTTAAATTAAACTAAAAAAAATAAACCTCCAAATGTTTCAATCTTAGCTTTCCCTGCAGTCATTTTTGGTTAGTTAACAAACTAAATAGCCTTAGGAATGATAAAATGGGCAAATTTTTTTTTTAATCAGATGGCTAATTATAAGAATTTTCCACCTCGCTGTCATTGAAGGTCAATTGTAGCCAAAGTAGCCCTATCAAGTACTACTCTTTTTAATGATTATGAAAGTTGTCAGTCTGGCGCATTCTTAGGGCCTAATTAGGAACCATGAAGTCACCTGTTTAAATTTTTAATTTAAAGTTGAAAATTTAAGTCATAATTTACCGAACGTAAATTTTTCACTTTAGACCAACATTTTCATAACTTTCATCACAGTTACGAAGCTGATTATTTTATGCATAAAAGTGCTACTCATAAAGATTCAGTTGCAAAAAAAAAATCTCGATAGTCTTCTACTTTTTTTAAAGATTTTTTTTCAATTGGTCAGGTCGAAAATTCTCAAAAATGCAGTAAAAAATTCATAACTCGAAAACTATGAAAAGTCGCGCGACATACATGGGGGTTATTCGGATACCCCACGATACAAGGGACCTAAATTTTATTTTCAGACGTCAATGTTCCGGCCACCGTGTATGTATATATATATATATATTTCAACGTTAATATGTATTTCAAATTTTAATATATATATATGTATTTTTTTTAATGTAAAAAGGTGTTGTTGATGATCTCGTCCCAAAAAACCCACGTTTCGATTATCCGAACTTTTGATTGTCCGAACTAGTCTCGGTCCCAATTGGTTCGGATAATCGAGATTCTACTATATACGTAAGGCAGGTTTGCAGTCACAAGAGCCTCGCGGTTGAGATATGAGCGTGCGGGCTCTGAGTGCAGACGACGCGGGTTCGATCTCCGGTAGCAATGTCTTGTTTTTTTTTTATTAAGCATATACGAATTAAATATCATAAATAATGCCTGAACAGGCGAGAATAGCTAAAGCGAGAGTAAGTTCGAAATTTTCTGAATATAAAATGAAGAAAAAAAGTTGATTCACCGAGGATTGAACCCGGACCTTCAGCATCGTAATCCGTCACGCTAACAACTCAACCACGACGCTCATTGCAAACAAAGAAACATTTATGATACACCCTTTTCCATAATGTTTACTGTTGAAAAAAAATGCCGAAACGATCGCGGCAAAGGCTCAAGATTTCTTTTTGAACCTTTCACGGTCGTTTCGGCGTTTTATTTTTCAACACGGTTCGTCGTTAATTTTTTTAACCCGCATTTTCGACATAAACGAGCAACCGAGAGAAAACAATGATCTCGATACATGTTTTTCACTTTGAAATTCATTTAATGCATATTCCAATCCGCAGTGCGGCCACACATATATGTCGAGCTCGATCGGACGGAAAACCTCGCTCCGTTCGCCTGTCGAGCGAGCGAGGGGCAGAGACTTTTCCCCCACCGAGCTACACATTCGTGTTCACGCTGACTGCGATACCGACTTGAGCGGTGATCACGGACTCGCGCGGCTACAAGGGAATCTGCAACCTCGACAGAGGCGATGATCACGAAATCATACTCCCGAACTCGCCGCCGCGATTTAGCGCCATTTACGAGGCACGCCGAAAAGGGCCGCGTTGTGCATCTCCCCACTAATCTCTGCGAGCTCCGCCTCAACAACCAATCACAAAACTGGGGTGATCGTGTTTCTCTCTCGTACTCACTTGGAACGGTCATGGTGCGTTCTCTCTCGCACACCCGAACGATAATACACCCAAGTGGGGATTCCTTCTATTACAATATATAATAATATTGTGTACATATATATAATAAATAAAATATAAATAAAATTAATGAAACAACTCGTGTTGTTTCATTCACATGGGCTTATTATATAATAAGCACATCAGATATAATAATTGTATAATAAGTACAACACGAGTTATTTTATTATGGAAACTTATGATTTGCCTGTTATGTTTAAAAATATAGCTAATTATAATGAAACACGAACAAAGCGATAAACCATCTGTAATGTATCTCGTAATGTATTTATTATTCGGATGCGCGTTACTCTGTTTTTCTGTACAATAATAATAATAATAATAATTAAGGCGTAGGGAAGCTGGCGTGCCCATCGCCCGGGGGAGCACAACTCCCTCGCAATAGCCACCGACGTGCCAGGCCAACCACCTGGCACGCCGAAAACTAGGTTCGAACACCACCTAGTCAGGCCCCCCACAACCGGTCCCTCTCGGATGGGGACCAAGGATCAGTTGGGAGGGGCACCCGGATAGGATCCACGGCAACGACTACGGCTCGAAATCGGCGCCTAGAGTGGACGGAGGAACTCAAGGAGGACCTCATCCGCTGCTGGAGGGATAGCCTGCCGTCGCGAAGGGGCTACATGGCGAGGTTGCAGGCCCTGTGGAGCCAAGTGCACCCAGAGCTTGCATACCTCTCGCAACAACATCTGCGAGACCAGGCCGCCCGTTTACGACGACAAGGCTACGATCTCTTGTTACTACCACCAGAGCTGTCCGGCAGGCGCTCTTCCGCGCGTTCAGTGCGGAGCTCTGCCGGACGGCCTCAAGATCGGTCCCCCCGGCAGTCGGATCCCCCCCGTTGGCGCGTCGGTTTGACAGAGGACTGGGAAACAAGGAGGGAGAGAATCACTGGGAAATTTTCTCTTCAGCCTGGTTGCCTAGAAGCGGCAAATGAGTCCCTTGCGGCAGCAATCCCTGAGACTGCTGATCTCCTCAGCTTGAACTGGGCTGTGTATCACGCGGCTGTTGAGGCGAAACCTCGGACACGCAATGATAAGGCGGCGTTCGTGGTTAAGACTCGGCGGCGCGTTGCACAGCTCCAGAATAAGATCAATGAAGCGCGGAAGCAGGCATCCCGTGTTCAATGTGTGTTAGACTTCACTACGGCGGGGAGGGCGTTTACCCCTAAAATCCGAAAAATCAGCTCGGAACTGAAATGCCGTCACCACACACTGAACAAAAATATCAGGATAACAAGCTATCCTTCTTATTGTGAAGGAACGCTACGTGGAGAAGGTGCGGAACCTGGGGGTTGCGAAGCAATCCCTAGAGAGGCGGCTGGGTCGGGCGTTAGACAACGCCCTCTTCCGTTCTGACCCAGGCCGCTGGTTCCAACCACCTACGCCTGCCCCCGACACAGCGCCAACAGCTGTTCAGATGGAGCGGTTTTGGGGAGAACTGTATAGCAGGGAGGGTCATTTTGATGAAAGCACTCCAGCTCTGGGACGGTTCGACGCGTTTTGCCGGCAACAGCCGAGTCGGCGTGGCGACTGGCTTCCAGTCTCGCGGGGGGAGGTGGAGAAGGCGGTGAGTAGCATGAGGAACCACGCCGCTCCCGGACCAGATGGGATTAACATCTTCTGGTGGAAGAAATTAGCGTGCACCCATACCCATCTGGCCCGCATATTCTCGTCGTTCATCGATGGGACGGTGCCCATCCCTGCGTGGCTGACAGAGGGAAGGACGGTGCTACTCCCCAAAAAAGGGGATTTGTCTCGTCCGGAGAACTACCACCCGATAACGTGTTTGAATGCGCTCTGTAAGATCTTCACAAAGATTCTTTATGAGCGTGTTCTGCGCGAGATCGAGCCTGCATGGCGGGAGATATACGAACAAAGGGGATCCAAGAGGGGACTGGGAGGTTGTAAGGAGAACCTGCTGGTGGACCGTTGCATTACGCAAGACGCGGTCCAGCACAAGCGTAACCTCTCGGTCGCTTGGATAAACTACCGTAAGGCGTTCGACACTGTCAGTCACAAACTGATTATACACCTACTCGAACGCCTTTCGGTGAATCCTTACATAGTGAGATGCATTAAGCAGCTCATGCCGCTCTGGAAGACACGCTTCACAGTTAAGACTAGTGAAGGCAACGTATCGACCGGAGTGGCGGGGTATAGAAAGGGGATTATCCAGGGATATTCTCTCAGGCCCCTCCTGTTTTGCATCTCGCTATTACCCGTATCAATCGCCTTGCGGGCTGCACGCGGGTACGAAGCGGGGCCCCCCGGGGGGCGTGGGCGAGGGATCACCCATTTATTTTATATGGATGACCTCAAGCTATACGCTCCCGGGGAGGCGGGGCTTAAGCTCCTCTTGAACATCGTAGCGACATACACGCGGGCGGCGGAAATGGACTTCGGATTGGACAAATGCGCTGTTCTTCATCTCAGGAGAGGGAGAGCAGAGAGTGTCGCGGCTGATGTTCGGCTGGTGGACGGGAGCGTCTTCAAACACCTGGACGCCGGGGGGTCTTATTGGTAGCTTGGCATCGATCAGCGCTCTCTTCAAGACGCTGAAGGTGTCAAGGGGGCCCTCCGCAGCGAGTATAGGCGGCGTCTCAGACGGATCTGGAAATCAGATCTGTCTGGGAAAAATAAGATCACTGCCACCAATATGCTCGCTGTCCCGGTCCTGCTCTACTCCTTTGGCGTCGTCACATGGCGTAGAGACGAGCTTAAACAGCTGGACATTGGCACACTCAAAATAATGAACATCCAACGGAGTCTGCACCCTCGATCTTCGACCCCGCGCCTTTATATGCTGCGTCGGAGCGGCGGGCGTGGGCTCTTGGGATTGGAGTGTCTTCATGACCGCATGGTCCTCGGAATAGCAAGCGACGTGATAATAAGCTCGGACCCGCTCCTAGAGATTGTGCACCAGCATGAGCTTCATGGGGCGGGTGCTTTTCTTTATAAGGCGGCAGATCGTGCGGCAGAGACCCTCGGCTTGGAGTTCCGCCGGCGCCGGCGTGGCGCCTTGCCAATAGACTCCGTCGCTCGGTTGCCCAAGTCCCGACGTCAGCAGGCAATCAGGGCTGCCGAGCAGACTGTGCTGACTCGGCAGCACGTAGACAGACCCATGCACGGTGTGTTTTTTCACCACATCGAGGAACAGGGGCTGTCCACCCAGCTGACCTTTTCCTTCTTGCGGTCAGCTGGACTGATGTCCGAGACCGAAGGGTTTATCTGCGCCTGCCAAGACGGAGTCATCAACACCCTGGTCTATCGCAGCCGCGTTTTGGGTCAGCCTCTGCCGATCACTTTGTGTCGTGCATGCAAACAATCGCCGGAGACACTAATGCATCTACTGTCGGCTTGCCCAGTATATGCAGTCTCCGGCTATATCCATCGCCATAACGCGGCCCTAAGAGTGTTGTACTACCATCTACGGCACTCTTATGGGATAGACCGGGAGCCCGTGCCGCCTTATTTACCAGGAGATATTGAGTCCGTTGTCGTGGGCGAGAGGTGCAAGATTTATTGGAACTTCTCATTCGCGACCATCGGGCCGCTACAAGCGACTAAGCCTCATGTTGTCCTCTTCGATTTCGACGACAAGACGATATACGTCATTGAGTTCTCGGCTCCGGCTGAAGTGAACGTGTCGCGAAAGGAAGAGGAGAAACGGCTCAAGTATCAGCCTCTCCTGGCCGAGCTACGTCGTTGGCACCGAGGATTCAGGGTAACTCTCGTTGTCATCATCGGCGCGCTAGGGGGGATGAAAGAGTCTTTTGTATCGGGCCTCGCTGGCATCCCTAGCGGATTGAGAGACCGAAAAAAATCTTTGCCATCGGTCACGGTCACTTTCTGCCCTTTTTGAACCGAAAAAAGTGACCGAGCAGTGACCGAACAACGTTTTTTTGAGGTTAGTCACTTGACTCGTTTTTTTCGGTGTTCGGTCACTATAATAAAAGTAAGGTTAGTCACTTGACCGGTATTCGGTCACTGGGGTGTTTCAGTCACTGACTGTAGTAGTGACCGAAGGCGAACCGAAGTGCATGGGGCAGAGAGAGGGTCCTTCTGGAACGCTATTGGAAATATAATAATAGAAACTCGTACACAAAAACATCAGTGAATTTGAACGTTTTTTTTAATATCTTGAAATAAACCAAACAACAATAACACTTTTGTATCCATTTAATACTCATCCTCTTCCTCCTCCTCCTCTTCGTCGGAGTCGGTTTCCATCTCGGAACTTATTTTTTCTTCTTGTCTCTTTTTGTCCTCTGTCCTTTGTTCTTAGCACCTTTGCTCGGTATCTTTCGCTCTTTAATTCGATGGATAACCACTCGCGTACTTTGGCTGCCGTTAGCCTCTCCGGATGATTTAGACAACGGCAATGTTGGAGTTTCCGGCATGCAACTGTAACATAAACACGACATTGTTATTTTTTTGTAACAAGGTAAATGGTAGCCTATTTAGAAATATAACCTGCTACGCTCGAATTGTTCATTATTTGAGATCATTTACCGTATAGACCCTCTATCTCTCTGTCGCTCACAACCGGATAGCCCTCGCATCCCAACGTCCGTTTAACTACGAGTTTTAATCGTTGATTCTGGGACCACAACCCTTCTACCAGCGCACACGACATATAAACGTCGATATTGGTAAGAACTCGTCAAATGTGTCGCTCAGCATCGCGTTCATGGAGCCTAGATACCAGGAGGTTCAGCGGCAATGCAAAGGCGCTGAAAAAAGCGTCCCCGACAATGTCCCGAAGTGATGGCGCTGGGGTGCAGCGGCACCTACATATATAGTAATATATTGGTCAACGAGGTGAAAGTGATCGGATGAGTTTCTAACCTCACGACAGACCGATCGTGACATCAAACGTCGAAATATCCGCCGATTCTTAATTTCCTCATGACGGTTCGGAAAAAAACGCAAAAGCGATAAAAGATCTCAAACTCAAACTCAAAATGGCGGCGATACAGCCCATCTAGAAAAACGTGTTTTTTTTACATATAGCTTCACGGGAGAACGGTTTTCTCGTAAAATATAAGACCTGAAACAAAAACCAAAAAAATGATAATTTATATATTATTAGCTATGAGACTACCTAGAAATTTGCTTTCAAATGTTGCAAAAATAGCGCACTTTGAAGGAAATAAATCGATTTTTTGCCAAAAAAAGCAGTAAATTGTTTATAAAAAGAAGTTTACATTTAATCAAAAAACGGCTACGTACTCCCATAAAGAATATGATTGTGAAGCTGCTATCAAAATTTCAAATCGATGCATGCAGAGGTGGTCGAGTAATCCGTCTTCCGAGATCGAAAAAAGTGGTTTCGAGAAAAACGCGTTTAAAGTTGTACGAGCAACTGAGCACGCGCTCTGAGGCGCTGCGGCCAAATCGATAATTGAACCTTTAAATTTAAAAAATCGCTACAGGACCAATTGCATATTGTGTTTATGACACCAAAGTATATTTAGGCAAGAAAACGTCTTTTCAAAATCCTAGAGTGGTG
This sequence comes from Ophion slaviceki, assembly GCA_944452715.1. Lineage (NCBI taxonomy): Eukaryota > Metazoa > Arthropoda > Insecta > Hymenoptera > Ichneumonidae > Ophion > Ophion slaviceki. The sequence continues at coordinate 23,045,800 of OX101784.1, forward strand.
TTATACCTTAACACGAATGAGGGTTAGGTACATCATCTGTGATCTGTCTTAGATCGCACCCATGTTTAGCGTATATTTATATACATGTAGGTGCCGGAGCACCCCAGCGCCATCATTTCTTGTTCTCGTTTTGGGGACGGGTTGAAAGGCCTCGCTGAACCTCCTGGTATCTAGGCTCCATGATCGCGTTACTGCGTCAGGCAGCGTTCAATATGGCTGCGCATGAAGAGACGTGTTGCGCCTGCGTGTACGTTGAGCGACCATCTACTCTATCGTGGACTCCTCGGCGGGGAGGCGAGGATTGCCGAGAACCGTGAGTACACCACGTGGAATACGCTTATCTATTATTTATATGAAGTGAATACTCAGTGCATAGGATATTATAACGTATATGTATAATGCAGTGCACATGCTCGTACTTTTTTCTTTACAATATTTTAATTTCATTTTGTTTACAAAGCAGCAGCAGTAGCGTGGAAAACATATGTGGCATACATACATACGTAACGTGCTACACGAAATAGCAATAATTGCAAGAAAAGAATGTATATTTCTTTTCATTCTTGTCAACATATAATAATTATTTCCTTTCTCATTTACAGATGGAAAATCGGATGAAACACCTCAAGTGTTAAGTGACTAATCTCACTTTTATTACAGTGATCGAAAACCGAAAAAAAACGGTCAAGTGACTAACCTAATTTTTATTTCAGTGACCAAAAACCGAAAAATAACGTTCAAGTGACTAACCTAAAAAAAACAGTGTTCGGTCACTGTTCAGTCACTTTTTTCGGTTCAAAAAGGGCAGAAAGAGACCGTGACCGAAATAGGGTCATTTTGACCAATTTTTGGTATTTTTTTTAGGTCTCCCAATCCACTAGGGATACCGGTTTGCAAACCCGGTGTCCGGTTGCTAGCGGATCGGATGCAGAAGGCGGTCATACTTGGGTCCCTCCGTTTACTCAGGCAACACGATTGTGGACTGCGGTAGCCGCTAACCCTCTGGCTTGAGGGAGCGGCTATCGCAGAGCGATTTATTGGACTTTTCGCGCGTTTTTTTTTGACTGGGCGGCAGTCGAGGTGGTGTCGGAACCCTCGAGTGTCGCCCAGCGTTATTGTTCCGGTCTAGATTAAGACCGAGCCTAACCCCCGGGGGTAGGTGAATGTTTCCCAGTGCAAACTGAGGAAGTGTGTTGCCCGGAGCAATAAAGTCTAATATAAATAATAACATGTACATTCAAGAAACCGGGCCAATGCGGGAATATTGGCTCTACATGCTGGGGTTGTCTTTTCAACACGTGCTTATTATATGTATACCCATGAAAACTCGTTATTTGCTAGTTACGTTTAAAAATGAAGCTAAATATGAATTAAATTAAGCGATGAACCAACGGAACAAGCCGTCAAGCCTAATTGAACCCCAAGCGCGGCAATCACTTTAATATGAGAAGATTATATTTATTGGCAAATGATTGTGTGGCGAAGTTGGTAGAACGCTAGGTTACTGTATTAAAGGTCCTGAGTTCGAGACTCGGTAGTTTGAATTTTTTTCTTTTGCAGTCGTACAGGTATTTGGTTGTACAAGCGAATTGAAGCAGTTTCAACCAATCAAAGAACTCGTCCAATCCCAAAAGAACTCGAACAAAAATAACATGGAAGAATATAGTTTTTAATTTACTACCATCAATAGTTGAAATTTGTTTTATAATTCCTACCTAGAGTGTTTATTTTTTCCCTTTATCTCATGGACTCGCGAGGAGTCATCTCCATTATTATACACATAGTTCGATAGCTGCTGTGCTGGTGTACACGATAGATATATTTGTGTTTGACAGGCGCAAACAATTCTGTCGCCATAACACGGTCAGTTTCACCTTATGCAGTTTTATATTACTATATATTATGGGCTCTAGGGAACACTAGCGACGCCTGCGACGGAACTGAGCATTACATCTCTGCGACCGATTGAAAGAACTGTTCAAGAAGACTAGAGCTAAGGAGTCCGAACGCTTACGGCGATCACGATCCAAAAGCGCCCACGGAAATCCAGTTATTAGTGGTTGGCGGTTTCACCGCGTGCGTCGCTGCTCATCACCGAACCGAAATTAACTGAGCGACAAGAACGCAACCGACGCCATCCGCCAAAGATGATTCCTGCTTGTCATCCATGTTGAAATAAAGCGTGTGCGGACCGTGCGGACTAACGAATTTCGCGTTTAATAAAAAATAATTGTGTCTCGGTGTAAAATATATTTATCGTGATCTGCGGTGAAAACTATCGAAGGAGTGTTATGTATTGTCTGATGTTTATAAATAAATTTTGTTTGTTACTGCTTCCGCAACGATAAGAAAACATATCGACTGAATTTCGGTATTTCGTTATTATTTTTTATCTGTGCAACGTATATCATAATATGGGAATATGATGTGTGATAATTTGTAAAACTTTTATCTGGATTAAAAAATTCTTATGAATGTTCTTGTGTTTATAAATAAATTCTGTTACTGCATCCACAACGAAGAAAAAATATTGTCTTAATTTCTTTATTTCGTTATTATTCTCTATCTGTACAGCGTATCATCAGTGTGAATATGATGTGATTCAAAATTTATATCAATTTTCTTGTGTCTATAAATGTATTTTCTTAGTTACTGGTTCCGCAATGAAAAAAAAATATATTGTCTTAATTTCTGTACTTCGTTATTATTCTCTATCTGTACAGCGTATCATCCATGGGAATATGATGTGTGATCATTTGCAAAAGCTTTATCTGAATTCAAAATTCTCATGAATTTTCTTGTATCTAGAAATAAATTTTGTTTGTTACTGCTTCCGCAACGAAAAAAAACATATTAACTTAATTTCTGTATTTAGTTGTTATTCTTTGTCTGTACAGCGTATCATAATGTGTGATAATTTGTAGAGGTTTTGTCCAGATTCAGAATTATTATGAATTTTGTCAGAGTCATAAACTATTATCATGTCATGGGAGGATCCTTTCTAGTGCGATCTAGCGGAAAAAATCAAATCTGTGAGATCGATTTATCTGTACAGTGTATCATAACATGTGAATGTGATGTGTGATAATTTGTAAAAGTTTTGTCTTGATTCAAAATTCTTGTGAATTTTCTTGTGTTTATAAATGAATTTTGTTTGTTAGTGCTTCCGCAACGAAAACAAAAATATATTGACTTCATTTCTGTATTGCGTTATTATTATTTATCTGTACAGCATATTATAATGTGTGAATATGATATCATAATGAGTGATAATTTTAGAAGTTTTGTCTAGATTCAAAATTCTTATGAATTTTCTTATGTCTATAAATGAATTTTGTTTGTTACTGCTTCCTCAGCGAAAAAGAAAACATTGACTTAATTTCTTTATTTCATTATTATTCTTTATCTGTACCACGTATCATGATGTCTGGTCATTTGTAAAATTTTGTCTGCATTCAAAATTCGCATGAATTTTCTTGGGTCTATAAATAAATTTTGTTTATTGCTGCTTCTGCAATGAAAAGAAACATATTGACTAAATTTTCACATTTCGTTATTATTCTCCAAAACAATCTATATTATCTATATAAGACTTCTATCTATCTAATATAAAGAAATTTCCTGCACCAACTGCTTTCACAATTAATTTGATCCAATTACCGTTCCATATGAAGAAGAAAAGGGTGCTTCTTGCATATCGTACGGCACTGTTTTTAAATTAATTTGATCAAATTATCATATGAAGTAGCAAGGGGTGCTTTCTGCATATTGTACGGCACTGGTTCGTTCCTGATTTCAATTCGGTTCGGTGAAGAGCAGCGCCACCCTTCTCATCTGGATTTCCATGGACGTTTCTTCAACACTGCGTTCGTACTCCTTAGCTCTAGTCTTCTTGGAACTGTTTGCAGAGATTAGTGGGGAGATGCACAACGCGGCCCTTTTCGGCGTGCCTCGTAAATGGCGCTAAATCGCGGCGGCGAGTTCGGGAGTATGATTTCGTGATCATCGCCTCTGTCGAGGTTGCAGATTCCCTTGTAGCCGCGCGAGTCCGTGATCACCGCTCAAGTTGGTATCGCAGTCAGCGTGAACACGAATGGGTAGCTCGGTGGGGGAAAAGTCTCTGCCCCTCGCTCGCTCGACAGGCGAACGGAGCGAGGTTTTCCGTCCGATCGAGCTCGACATATATGTGTGGCCGTACTGCGGGTTGGAATATGCATTAAATGAATTTCAAAGTGAAAAACATGTATCGAGATCATTGTTTTCTCTCGGTTGCCCGTTTATGCCGAAAATGCGGGTTAAAAAAATTAACGACGAACCGTGTTGAAAAATAAAACGCCGAAATGACCGTGAAAGGTTCAAAAAGAAATCTTGAGCCTTTGCCGCGATCGTTTCGGCATTTTTTTTCAATAGTAAACATTATGGAAAAGGGTGTACCATAAATGTTTCTTTATCCGCAATAAGCGTCGTGGCTGAATTGGTAGCGTGACGGATTACGATGCTGAAGGTCCGGGTTCAAATCGCTCCGGTGAATCAACTTTTTTTTCTTCATTTTATATTCAGAAGATTTCTAACTTACTCTCGCTTTATCTATTCTCGCCTGTCCAGGCATTGTTTTTTATATTTAATTCATATATGTTTAACAAAAAAAAATGTTGCTACGGGCATCGAAGCCGCGCCGTCCGTATTCAGAGCTCGGACGCAGTGCAGCCAGACGCGCGTAAAAGTTACCCCCTCTCTAATCTCTTACGCGCCCATCACACCATAGTAGTAGCGTGTGTCCGTGAGCGAGCGATGCTCGGACATCTTCGGAAAGAGCCGAGCAAGGCGAAGCGTCTCGACCGCGCCTTCGGCTGCTACACCAAAGCATGGACGCTGAGCACGTTCATGTGCGGCCAAGCCGAAACGAAGGCTTCGAGGGAAAAAGCAATCTGAGCACGACTCGCGCGTGACGTCATCCGACGGCACGCGCGAGACTTTTAGATGATTTCAATGCTAAGTAAGTTCTTGATTCTCTGCGTTATTAATGTATACAAAAAAATGTATTGCGCACTCAGGTCGCTTATTTTTTTAGTTTATACGCTAATTTAAACATAATAATATATCTAAATTACAACTTATTTATCTTATATAAAATTGTTTACGCTTTACTCACACCCGTCCTTATGCCAAATAAATTATAATTCATAAAAGTAAGCGGAAATATATTTATATTCGTATTATTATATTAATTCTCATACTTTCATCAAGCGATAAAGCATTATCCCCAAAAACAAGCCAATCATCCATCCGGCCGCGAATTGTAAGTACCAGAAAGTGCACATATTCTACAAGCGATGAGATGGTCCCGTTGGTAGCGTTCCTGGCTTTCTGATTTCTTATTTTTTTCCTGGAAATTTCTCCTTTTCCTATGACCTGAGTGAACGGCTGCGGAGATATTCGGAGAAAAGTTAAAGATGAAAAGAAAATCAGATTTTCGTTAAAAAACTTTTTATTATTATTATTTTTTCCGGAAATTTCTTTTTTTCCTATTACCTGAGTGAACGGCTGCGGAGATATTCGGAGAAAATTTAAAGATGAAAAAAAATGAGATTTTCGTAAAAAAAACTTGATATTATTTTTTTTCCGGAACTTTTTCTTTTTCCTATTGAGTTTGTTTGGAGTTTGAGTCATACAAACACTGATTTAAACAATCTAGAACATTCACATCTCCGAAATAGAAAGACGTGAGTATCTAATATTGGTAATACCATCTATAGCAAAAAGCCAGATATCGAGGATACAAACTTCGAAAGTTTTTATCTCAGATAGGCAAACGAGCGATGGTCCATAATAGCGAACACCGAAATAGCGAACATCAAAGAAGTGGACGAGTTGCTTCATAATTTTCTGCCGATTTTCGCTAACACGTACGAGATTCTTTTAAAGTCTTTAAGAGGGGATATACATTTACAATGATCAAAAAATCAATTTCTTTTCTTTAAGGGATAACACCATTCTAGGAATTTGGAAAAATCGTTTTCTTTGCGCTTCAAAAATACTTTGGGGTCATAAAAACAATATGCAGTTGGTCCAGCAGCGATTTTTTTTAAGGTTGGATAAGTGTGTACAGTAGAACCTCGATTATCCGAACCTCGATCATCCGAACCCTCAATTATCCGAACGATGACTTAGTTTATCCGGAAGCTCAATTATCCGAACGTTGGCGCGAAAGATACATGGTTGCTCGCTGCCACCGCCATGAGCAACAATGAGCAACCCAACGCAACTTCTCCTTCTCAAACAGCTGCGAGACTGAGACGCTCAAAAATGCGTTGCAGCCGATCGTCAATTAAAAATGAACGATTTTATTTAAAAAAAAATATTTTAAAAGGCGCTCGACTTTTTTCAGGTGTTTAAAACACACACACACACACACACACACGCGCGCGCGCGCGCGGACGCACGCACACGCACACATATATAAATATACAGGGTGGGCGGAACATTGACGTCCAAAAATAAAATTTAGGTCCCTTGTATCGTGGGGTATCCGAATAACCCCCATGTATGTCCCGCGACTTTTCATAGTTTTCGAGTTATGAATTTTCGAGAATTTTCGACCTGACCAATTTAAAAAAAATCTAAAAAAAAAGTAGAAGACTGTCGAGATTTTTTTTGCAACTGAATCTTCATGAGTAGTACTTTTATGCATAAAATAATCAGCTTCGTAACTGTGATGAAAGTTATTAAAATGTTGGGCTAAAGTGAAAAATTTATGTTCGGTAAATTATGACTTAAATTTTCAACTTTAAATTAAACATCTAAACATGTGACTTCATGGTTCCTAATTAGGCCTCAGGAATGCGCCAGACTCTCAGCTTTCATAATCATTAAAAAAAAAGCAGTACTTAATAGGGGTACTTTGGCTACAATTGACCTTCAAAGACAGCGAGGTGGAAAATTCTTAAAATTAGCCATCTGATTAAAAAAAAATTGCCCATTTTATAATTCCTAAGGTTATTTAGTTTGTTAACTAACCAAAAATGACTGCAGGAAAGCTAAGATTTAAACATTTAGAGGTTTATTTTTTTTTAGTTCAATTCAAGTTTAATGAATTTTGCGCCATCCGTTCTTGTAACGAGAACGGATCGCGTAAACGAGCTTTTACCTGATCCATGAGAACGGATCGCGCAAAATTCATTAAACTTAAATTAAACTAAAAAAAATAAACCTCCAAATGTTTCAATCTTAGCTTTCCCTGCAGTCATTTTTGGTTAGTTAACAAACTAAATAGCCTTAGGAATGATAAAATGGGCAAATTTTTTTTTTAATCAGATGGCTAATTATAAGAATTTTCCACCTCGCTGTCATTGAAGGTCAATTGTAGCCAAAGTAGCCCTATCAAGTACTACTCTTTTTAATGATTATGAAAGTTGTCAGTCTGGCGCATTCTTAGGGCCTAATTAGGAACCATGAAGTCACCTGTTTAAATTTTTAATTTAAAGTTGAAAATTTAAGTCATAATTTACCGAACGTAAATTTTTCACTTTAGACCAACATTTTCATAACTTTCATCACAGTTACGAAGCTGATTATTTTATGCATAAAAGTGCTACTCATAAAGATTCAGTTGCAAAAAAAAAATCTCGATAGTCTTCTACTTTTTTTAAAGATTTTTTTTCAATTGGTCAGGTCGAAAATTCTCAAAAATGCAGTAAAAAATTCATAACTCGAAAACTATGAAAAGTCGCGCGACATACATGGGGGTTATTCGGATACCCCACGATACAAGGGACCTAAATTTTATTTTCAGACGTCAATGTTCCGGCCACCGTGTATGTATATATATATATATATTTCAACGTTAATATGTATTTCAAATTTTAATATATATATATGTATTTTTTTTAATGTAAAAAGGTGTTGTTGATGATCTCGTCCCAAAAAACCCACGTTTCGATTATCCGAACTTTTGATTGTCCGAACTAGTCTCGGTCCCAATTGGTTCGGATAATCGAGATTCTACTATATACGTAAGGCAGGTTTGCAGTCACAAGAGCCTCGCGGTTGAGATATGAGCGTGCGGGCTCTGAGTGCAGACGACGCGGGTTCGATCTCCGGTAGCAATGTCTTGTTTTTTTTTTATTAAGCATATACGAATTAAATATCATAAATAATGCCTGAACAGGCGAGAATAGCTAAAGCGAGAGTAAGTTCGAAATTTTCTGAATATAAAATGAAGAAAAAAAGTTGATTCACCGAGGATTGAACCCGGACCTTCAGCATCGTAATCCGTCACGCTAACAACTCAACCACGACGCTCATTGCAAACAAAGAAACATTTATGATACACCCTTTTCCATAATGTTTACTGTTGAAAAAAAATGCCGAAACGATCGCGGCAAAGGCTCAAGATTTCTTTTTGAACCTTTCACGGTCGTTTCGGCGTTTTATTTTTCAACACGGTTCGTCGTTAATTTTTTTAACCCGCATTTTCGACATAAACGAGCAACCGAGAGAAAACAATGATCTCGATACATGTTTTTCACTTTGAAATTCATTTAATGCATATTCCAATCCGCAGTGCGGCCACACATATATGTCGAGCTCGATCGGACGGAAAACCTCGCTCCGTTCGCCTGTCGAGCGAGCGAGGGGCAGAGACTTTTCCCCCACCGAGCTACACATTCGTGTTCACGCTGACTGCGATACCGACTTGAGCGGTGATCACGGACTCGCGCGGCTACAAGGGAATCTGCAACCTCGACAGAGGCGATGATCACGAAATCATACTCCCGAACTCGCCGCCGCGATTTAGCGCCATTTACGAGGCACGCCGAAAAGGGCCGCGTTGTGCATCTCCCCACTAATCTCTGCTGTTTGAAGCGGGAGTGTCGACTCCTTCTCTCTAGTCTCCTTGTCCATGGCGCTGACCATGACACGAGCCTTGTGCAATCGCCGGGCGCAGCGCTCGTGTCGTTGAATAGTTTTCTGCCCGGGCGCCGTCTCCCTCACCGCAAGTCGCTGCAATTAGAGCCGTGCTCATCGCGCAAAGTGCCGAAACTCCAAAATGGCGTAATCAAGATAGTGTAAACACCCAGTTTTCTTACTGTTTCGTGGCAATCCGACGGGAGTGAAATATCGAATCGTATACATACCTTGTCAAAGTCGCGTGGAATATTTTCCATTGTGTCGTGTTTCAACAGGCGTAAGGGAATAAATTTAATCTGAATGTTTACTATCGAAATGTCGATCGCCCATTCCATGCCAGGTAAACGTCGAGTTCTCGCACGAAGTTGGACGTTGACGTTCGAAGAATATTTTTTCTGTCGCGCTCTTTCTCCCTCGCTTGTTATTTCTGCATCTCTCAACTTCGAAGTTCACTGAACTAGCCTCTTTTTTTACTCGTTCACCTTGGTTTTTTCTTTTCGAAAAACGATAGAATTCGTTATCCTGTGAGCTTATAAATATTATGAAGAATTTTTCAATCGCTCTGATAAGTATGAAAATTCGAAAGGATGGATCTTTCTCGTCCTTCCGCGCTCTTCTCTGTTCTCTCTCACTCCCTCCCCTTTATCTCCTCTGTGTGCATCTCTTTCTCACGACCACTTGCTTTCGCTCTGATTTTTTCCCCTTGTTTCATATGTAGCTATGTAGTTCATTGTGATTACTCATTTTTTATTAATTCCAATATCCATTGGCAACGTTGATACGAGTTAACTTGGCTGTGTATTTTTTTTGCCATCAGCATTGAGTTAGGTTTATTGTTTGGACATTTGATTGATTTTTTCGTTTGTTGTTGCACCCACTCGAAGAAATATAAGATTTGTTTTTTTTTGTTTCTGCGTTTACTTTGAAAACTGCTATTTGCATGCGTTCACACTGTTCACTCGCATCATTTTTTACTGACATTTTTCTCAGTCCCCCTAATTCGCTATCATGTACTGTGTTATGTTCATTCGTAATCTTTTCTTTTTATTCCCACTTTTCTACATTTACTCCCACATTTTCACATTTACTTGTCGGTTCATGTAATTTATGTACTTATTTTTATCTTTTTCTTTTTGCTACATTTATCGAGTCGGTCAACTATACAACGTATTTGCATTCTCGCTGATTACTTGCATAACCTTTATTTTTTATTAGCTGTTTTTTCTTTTCCTTCGTTGCTATATGGGCTTAAAGTTTGCATTGTTAGACTGAAATGATTTCTTTTTACTTCCTTATTTTTAATAGGTATCGAAAATCATATTTTGTTGGTTCGGGTTGTAGATTGCTAAGAGCCCAAAAGATGGTCGTGGGATTTTTATAGCTTAAATATGTTAAATAAAATTTGGGAAATACACTGAAAATTTTTTTGCAACTATGCAAACTTCAGCATCATCGTTGCTATCCAATAAGTTGGTTTTTCTTATTCGCTATTTATTTCTACAGTTATTTGTAAAAATGTCTCGGGTTATCTATCGTTTGTCCTTTTTTTTATTGTTGACTTTGTCGATTACTATTTTGTGTGCATTTTCGCGGATTTCTGACATTGTTTTTACTTTATTTTGACAACCAATGCGAGTTTGTTTGGGTTCGTTGGGTTATTATGTCATTCATTTCATTTTGAGAACTGATATGAGCTTTTTTGTTTACTTTTTCCACGTAGTTATCTACCTTGTCACATTGTGTTTTGTTTTCATTCATTTCGCAGCCTCACAGCGGTACATTTCTTCGGCTATTTTTGTTCAAAGATTTTGATGGAAATACATTCAGAATAATAAAAAGTATTCCAAACATATTTCTATTTTATCATCTTTGACGTTTTCGTCTTTTATACAATTGTGAATTTGTCAAATCTCAAAAATTCTAAGAACACTGTACCTCTTCAAATCTTTAAATATCGGAGTTGGTCTTTACAAACAGAGTATCATGAAGGGATGGATTGAAACTAAATTGCACAATTTTTGTTTCACATTTTTCCGAAGATCTACATCGTTAGCAAAATTTTATTGTAATTTTTTTAACCTGCATTGCAAATAACTATTTCTATAAATCAATCAAGTCTTTTTCGCAATACTTCAAGTATTTTCAGACAGACTCGTATGTTTGTCATAGAAATGCAGATAACGTTTGCTACTATGTCTGTATTGTATATCATTTTATTGCCAATCCTTTGCAATTATTCAATTATTTTTCTCATTTTCCACTGCTTCGTTGGAGCCTTCATTTCCGATTTCTCATTATTTTTTACGGCCTTGAAATTTACATAGGTAAAAGCAAATAAAATTCATTCTTAAAAAAAAAATGTATCACAAAAGATTTTTTTGGCCAATTTCGGTTGTAATATTTGGAGAAGAATAGTCTGAGTCTTTCTAGGGCCCTGAACATGCCAGAAGAACTGAATGATAACACGTTAATGAATTTGAAAAAACATTTTTGTTGCAATCCAACGGCGCTAACATCATTATTTTTCCATGTGATTTTCTGTCTCTGCATTGAACATTATTTCATTTTGATGCTACCTCGTGATATTTAGTTTTGTATATTTTTAGCCCCGTAGCTCATCAGGGCACGATAAACTAATCCCTTACTTTCTCTCTCTCCCCCTCTTTCTTAATAATGAGATTAAATATCCAGGATCGCTATTTAAATTGACAAAAAACACTATGTTACCTCATCTCTGTTGGCATTGGAAAAATAAATCAGTCGGGTTATCGCTCATCACAATAATCCCGGTTTGCAGCGGATGAGGACAAATGATTTTTTATTTCATTCTTTTCAGGGTCCGACCCAACGAAAATGGCACAAAAACGCAGCGCTGGCAGTATAGGGTGAGTTCTAGATACTTGGACCTTAATAGGCTGAAAAATTGCATAGGATGAGAGAGGTCGGATTACTACAATATACAGGGCGCCAAATTCGGACCATGTGACATTGATATTTCAGCCAAACGAAACACTTTTTAAGAGATGTAAAACTGATTTCCCATAAAATGAGGTCGATTTCCATTCGTATATACTGATAAAATCAGGTCAAAATTTCTATACATATTCTATACTATTTCTATACAACATTGGGGACTATTATTTTATTATTAAAAAAATAATATCCAAACAAATTATTTATTTTATTTCCAATTTTCCGAAATGATATAGACAAATTTTGGAATATTCTGAAATTTTCATAATAAACAAAAATATTGGCGCGTTTGATAAAATTCGATAATCTTCAAATCTACGGAATAAAAAAGCTGCCAATATGAATTTGCAAATTGCTTCCTCGAGATTCCGCAAGGTACTACCAGGTGTGTAAGTATGAAACCGGAATTTTTGTACAGAAAAAACACGTTTATTGTAATGATATGATACAAATAACTGGAGATGGCTTCTCGGGTCACCTTTAACTGATCCGCCAGTTGTTGTTGTGTTTGAGCGTCGTCTTCGTCCAACAAGGCTTGCAGGTCAGCGTTTTCAAACTTTTTCGGTGGTTTTCCACGTTCTTCGTTCCTCACGTCAAAATCGCCACTTTTGAACCGTTTGAACCACTCGAAACACTGTGTTTTACCGAGAGCATGCTCACCAAACGCCTCCACAAGCATTCGATGCGATTCGGCTGCGGTTTTCTTCAGATGAAAACAGAAAAGTATTGCTGTCCGCAAATCGTAATTTGTTGGCACAAAACTCGACATGTTTATCTCTAATAAACTAATGCTACTGAATGAAACTCGTGTTATTGTGCGTTGGAAATCTTTGTCGGATTTCAATACAATAACAAGAGACCGCTGACGTGATGTGTCGGTAACTGCATCGACATCTAGCGCCACCTATGGGCAAATTCCGGTTTCATACTTACACACCTGGTAAAAGTCCTCTCCATGAGGAATTATCTTTTTTAATTTTGGCTGTCTCATAGAGTAATTTTTGAACATTGTGTGGAATCGAGAAAATAATTTCCAAATTTCACTTTGCGTTTTGGTTTTGAGTAACTCCGGCAAAAATAAAAATTTCCACTTAAACCCGAACAAAAGTTAGCCAAGACAAAATATCCTATAACAAAAAAAACCCATTTAACAATCATCTTGTTCTTCCGGATATAAATATATACACTTAAGAAAGTTCTGTAGTTTTGTTCAAATCTTAGGAATAGGCTGAAATCTAAGTATGGTGTAGATATGACCTTCATGGACTGATGCCGAAAAATTCAATTCGGTCACCGTTTAGTTCATGAGTAACACGTCAACCGATAGGAGTTTGCTCACATTTCTCGATGTAGGTCCAAAACGGATCTTAGGATTTCAAAATAAAAGCTCACGTGTACGCACTACTATTGAAGGATTTATTTTTTTTCTTAATTTTAAATTTTGACTATTTAGTTTCGGAGATGTGGAGATTGTTTCGGATTGGAGATTTAGTTTCGGTGTGGAACAAAATGACCACTTATGAAAAGTGGTCATTTTGTTCCACACCGAACTCGGGCCCAACCCCTGTAACGGAATGGAAACGCTGTAGCCAGCTGATCGGCGCGTAGTCTGAAAACTCAAAGCGTGTTTTTTTCCCGAGTTCTAGTAGGTCTAAGACAGATGTGAAATAAATTTAGTCTGCAAACAAAGTTTATTTGTTCAATTTATGCATGTATTTATTCATGTTATAGATATTTATATATAAGTGTGTGTGTGTGTGTGTGTGTGTGTGTGTGTGTGTGTGTGTGTGTGTGTGTGTGTGTGTGTGTGTTTGTAGATATAAGTTGGGTTATTGCAGAGCAGTCGTCGCAGGAAATATGTAAAATAGAATTCAATCCCATTCGGGTTTCCTTCACTGTTTTCCTCAAGAAAATGTTTTTGTTACAGCGAATACAATTTAAACTGTCGGCAAGATGTTGTAAATCCACGATCCGACGTCCTTCAACAGCGAATTTTTGTTGGTGAACGTTGAGGTTATGGTTATTCTCATCGCGTTTAGCCGTATTTGCTGACACATGGCTGCCACAGCCCTCAGTCTTTTAGCAAGCGCCTTTTTCTTGTAAACTTTCTTTGTATCGCATTTGGGTTGACATTTTCACGCTTTTTTATTTATATAAAATATTTCGCGGAAGACGGATTGTAGGGAGCTCAACGCTATGGCTGTAGGAAAATCGCGCTGTTGCCACGATTACAGCGCCGCTCTGTATACGAGTATGAGACCTATTAATGCATGAGGTGCGATGGTGCGAATGTGTGGGAAATATAGAGGGTACAAGCTCTTTAAAAAATTAATAATCAACAGCATCGTATAGGCATTGGATGTTACTATACGCTTCGACCGAAACTTTTGGTTCATACGTGTAGCTACAGAACTACCTTAAAAACTACGTTTTGTGTCCCTGAGGGGGCTGCGCCCCCTCCTCCCCGCAAGGTGCTGACTCTTCACCCCGCTGGAAGGTTGCACCCCCAGAGCCCCTGCACCCCAGTAGCAAACATCTTTTGCGTGCGACACACCTTTCACGTGCTTCCCAATAACCATGGTGTGTTATATAACGTGTCGTGTTCGGCACGGGGGTAGGCCTTTTGAGCCCCTAGGTAAACAATGTACTATTTTAGTTTTTTCTTCTCCGACTTTTTTTGATTACTGTATTCCGGTAAAAAAAGACCTAAATTACGGAGCAAAAATAAGTGATCCTTTAATTTTCACGCCTGGTATATTTAACCTGTCTATAAATAAACCGTCTCTCATTCTTCCAGCGGGACGAATTTTCCAGTTACCCCAGCGAGCACACATACGCTCACTCACAAATAGTCCAGTCAAAAGTGGCCAAAGTCGAAAATTTTTGCGACCGCTTAGCGAAACATGTATTCCTATGTTAATCGACCCGGGCAATCCGAATTTCTAGGAATTTTAACTATTAACAGTGAAGAAAAGGGTTAAAAACCGAAAAATATGCATTATTTCGAGAACGAAGAGGAAATCGCAAAAAAGTTTCGAACAAAAGTTGTAGAATGGGAGATTTTACCTTGTAGATGTATACGATTCTTTTCTCTATCTCCAATAGTTTAGCTGTAAATTAAGAAAAACCAATTCACACCAATACTATAAACGCGCGCGTGACGAAATCGAGGAGATTGAAGACCACTGGTACCTAACCGCCCCTTACTCTCTGGCCGGCGCGCTGCACGTGCTTAGGCCGACGGTCTCCGAAAGTCGAACTGGTATCTTCGGCAGCCTAGTATATATAGCTAAACTGTCGGATTGTGAAGACTCCGCTACCGGCTATATTTCCTTTCTCACGAAATCCATCGGGACTGAGTTTTTCACCTAACAGCTGAAACAGGCTCTTCGGCGCAGACTGAACCAGAAATAGGAATTCTAGAAATACCGCTGTATATCAATTTGTTAATTATATATATTAATTAAATATTGATATACCAAAATATGAATTTTTTATTTATGATAAGGAATAAAAATTAAGCCGTGGCCCCAACCCCTTTTTATTTTCCTGATCTTCTATTAATATTTTAATTAACAATAAATTACATTTATTATCTTATTAATTTCAATAATTATATCAATCTTATTTTTATTTTACACACGTATTATTCTTTCCTTAGGCTTATGAAAAAATGATCTTAAAAATTTATCTATATTATAAAGTTTTAATATTAATAATATAAATAATTTATTCATAACTTTATTTATCAGTTCATTACATCTATGAATGTTAAATAATTGAATTATTTAACATTTTAAGTTAAAAAAACTATTAATCTTCAAAATAACAATAAAAATTTACTTTTAAATCTTGATAATGTTATAGTAAAGAATTAATCTTTCAAATGAATTTACAATTTATTACTTAAGTCGGACACATTACTTAAAATTTTATAACTAATATATCTTTAAATTTGCAATAATTTTTTTAAACTAAAAAATCATTCTAAAATGTTTTTTTTCTCTACTAACCATAATGATATTGGAATTCTTTATTTTATTTTAGGAATATTATCTGGTTTAATAGGATTTTCATTAAATTTATCAATTCGTATAGAATTCGGTATCCCTGGTTACTTCATTAATAATTATCAATTATATAAATCCATCATCACACGTCATGCAGTCATCATATTTTTTTATAGTTATACCTATTATAATTGGAGGATTTGGGAATTGTATAATTCCCTTAATATTAGCAGCCCCAGATACATCATTGCCACGCATAAATTATTTGCGATTTTGACTGTTACATCCTTCTATTAATTGATTAATTGTGAGAAACCTATTTCATTAAATTTATATCATGAAGGAAGATCATTAGATATAGCAATTTTCTCTCTTAATCTCGCAGGATTATCCTCAATTATAGGAGCAATTAATTTTATTACCACAATCATAAATATAAAAAATGTTATATTGTTATTTGTTAAATGTTATTTTTGAACAAATTATTGTATTTTCATGATTAATATTTTTTTTTCAACAAATTATTGTATTTTCAAGATTAATATATTTTTTCAAGTTTTACTTGCACAGCCTTTTCGGCTTTTTACAAGGCTCCACTACTCATATGTCCATCGCTCTACACTTGTTCTTTGTCTCCATCATCCCCCCCCCTTGCGTCCACAGCCGACTTCCTCGTCCGTATCGTATTCACCATGCATATCTCACGTTTTCGCCAGTCATGGCCATAGGGAAACTGCCGAAAACCTATACCGATACAGTCGGTCCCAAGTTCGCCTCCCAGTCACGGAACTAGTCTTTTGCCGAGAAAATGTCGAAGAAAAACATTTCCTGACGAAAGTATGCGACTGGGATTCTAACCCACGACCTTCCGATCCACTGGCCCGCAACGCTAACCACCAGACCAACTCATCGGGTTTTTTTTTCATGATTAATTTTAATTACAACAACTTTATTATTATGAGCTGTTTCTGTATTAGCAGGGGTCACTTTACTTTTAACAGACCGACATTTAAATACAATTTTTAATCCATCAGGTGGAGGAGATCCAATTCTATACCAATATTTATTTTGATATTTTGGACATCGTGAAGTTTATATTTTACTTTTACCAGAATTTGGTTATACCATATAATTTCCCATATTTGGTTTCCCATATAATTTTTTACCAAAATGAAAAAATAAGGAACTTTTTGTTCTATTCGTATAATTTATGCAATATTAGCTATTCGATTTTTAGGATTCATTGTATGATCCCATCATATATGTAAAATTGACGTAGATACTCGAGCTTATTACACTTTAGCAACTATAATGATTGCAATCCCTACAGGAATTACAGTCTTTAGATGATTAGCTACCATCCATGGATCAAAAATAAAATTTAATCCTTCAAACCTTTGAAGATTAGAATTTGTATTCTTATTTGTAATTGGAGGATTAACTGGAGTAATTCTGGGTAATTCACCAAGTGATATTACTTAACATGATACTTATTATGTAGTACCTCATTTTCATTATGGGAGCTGTATTTGCTATTATCGGAGTTTTTATTTATCGATATCCATTAATAAACGGCCTAAGATTACACAAAAATTAATTCAACTGTAATTCAAAATGAATTACATAAGAATTAATTCAACTTTTTCCCCCATCGATTTTTGGGTCTAAATGGAATACCTCGACGATATTCTGATTATCCTGATTCATATATAACTTAAAATATTTTTTCTTTTATAGGATCTTTAATTTCAATATTAAAAATTAAATATTTTCTTTTTCTAATATGAGAATGAATATCACCTCAACTATTAAATTTTTTTCAATGTATACAATTTCTTCAATTGAATGATTAAGAATATTTTACCCCCCATTAAATCATACATTTAATTAAACTGCTTTAATATATCATAATTAATTCACTCTAAATTAATGCAATTTCTACCTAATTTATCATTAATACACAAGATGCTAATTCACAATTTACAGAAAACTTAAAACACATTTATGATAATTCATTAATAATGTTGTTGCTAATTACGATTATAATAATTTATATTATTTTTTTATCATTCATTAATAATTTGAATACAGTAGAACCTCGATTATCCGAACCAATTGGGACCGAGACTAGTTCGGATAATCATTAGTTCGGATAATCGAAACGTGGGTTTTTTGGGACGAGATCATAAACAACACCTTTTTATATAAAAATACATACATATACATAAAAATTTGACATACATATTAGCGTTGAAATATATATTTATTTTAAACACCTCAAAAAAGTCGAATGCTTTTCTAAATATTAAAAAAAAAAATCGTCCTTTTTTCAGTGACGAACGGCTGTAACGCGTTTTTGAGCGGCTTAGTCTCGCAGCCGTTTGAGAAGAAGTTGCGTTGGGTTGCTCATTGTTGCTCACGGCGGTGGCAGCAAGCAAGAATATATCTTTTCCGCCAACGTTCGGATAATTGAGCGTTCGGATAAACTAAATCATCATTCGGATAATTGAGGGTTCGGATGATCGAGGTTCGGATAATCGAGGTTTTACTGTAATAAGTGTATTAACAAAATCAAAATACTGAAATTGTTTGAACATTAATTCCGATATTAATTTCAATTTATCTAGCAATTCCTTCATTCAACGTTTTATATTTAACAGATGAAATTCATATTTCAACTCTAACAATTAAATCTATTGGATATCAATGTTACTGATCTTACGAATATTCAGATTTCAATAAAATTAAATTTCATTTATTTATAATTGAAAATAATGATATAAACATAAATAGTTTCCGTGTATTATAGTTGTTAATAATATAATTATTCCAAATAAAAATCAAATTCGTATATTAATTAATTCTTCAGATGTAATTCATTCCTGAACCGTCCCATCATTAGGTGTGAAAATGAATGTGTGGTATAACTCATAGATATATACCTATTGCAATTGAAAGAACTAATCATGAAAATTTTATACAATGAATTTGTTATCCATTTTCATTGGATGACTGAATTTAAAGTTATGATCTCTTAAATCAATATATAGTAATTAAAATTACCTCTATTGAAAGAAATGAGTTAAAATATAGCATTAAAATGTAATTTTTAAATCATTAAAATTAATATTTTTTATATTCCACAAGTATCACTATACAATTGATTAACTTTGAATATAATTTTATTTAGATTGAAAAAAATATTAATTCGTATAATAATAAAAATTAGAAAAAATGTATCTTAAAATGATAAGAAATTTATTTTCTATTTTTTTTATTCTAGTACCAATTCAATGGTTGATTTAAATTGAATTTCTTCTATTCAAATTTTGTTATTATTCAAATATTATTCCGAATAGTTGATTCTCGATTAATTTTAAAAAAATTATTTCAATAACTTTATTCAAAGAATTAAAAATTATTTAATGAACAAATTTATTTGTGTTGATATAATTGATTTGACTATTTTATTTATATTAATTTTAAGGAATAGTTTTACATGTTTTTTCACAAGTCCCATATTTTTTTACAAGTTCAAGACATTTAATTTTTTCAATTGATATTTCCCTCCCATTTTGATTTAGTTTAATAATTTTCCTTTCATTAAACAATACAAACTTTGCATTTGCGCATGTAATCCCCCAAAAGACCCCCTTTCTTTTAATACCTTTTATAGTTTTAATTGAAACAGCTAGAAATATTATTTGTCCTTTAACTTGATAAATTCGATGAACAGCAAATATATTTGCAGGATATTTACTTTTAACTTTAATAAAAGAATCAGCTATTTCAATAATAATAATTTTATGATACGTTATCATTTTAACACAAATTATATTATCAATATGAGAATTTAGAGTTTCTATCATTCAATCTTATGTCTTGACTATATTAAAAATGTTATACACAAAGAAAACAAATTATGTTAAAATCATTATTAAACAGAATTTCTCATAACCATCCTTTCCATATAGGCGTTTCCAATAATACAGCTTGCCCTTTAAAAAAGGTACTTTTTGTACGTCGTTTCAACGAAATGCTCTATTCTCGCGCTTTTTATTTCAGTGTACGAAATATTAGCAGGTAACGGATTTGTCTTTTTAAATGCCCTATCTAACCCCCGCGAAAACACCCGATTGGTCCCGGCGACTCTCGAGCCGAGCTGCAGGTTGGCGCGCCGTGCCGGCAAGAGGGGAAACCGCGGACGTACCTCTGGGCTGCCGAAAATACCCGATCGAACGTCGGGGACCCCCGAACGAAGCGCGGTAGCGGCCGTGCGAGAGCGAGAGAGAGAGGACGTACCAGCGATGCTCATACCTCTCGATTTCGTCACGTCCGTGTGCCTCGCGCGTTGATAGTATTGGTGTGAATTTGTTTTTCAATTGTATGGCTAAACTATTGGAGATAGAGAAAAAACAACATATACACCTACTGGGTAAAATCTTCCCCTCTATAACTTTTGTTTGAAACTTTTTTGCGATTTCCTCTTCGTTCTCGAAATAATGCATATTTTTCGGTATTTAACCCTTTTCTTCACTGTTAATAGTTAAAATTCCTAGAAATTCGGATTCCCCGGATCGATTAACATAGGAATACGTATTTCACTAAGCGGTCGCAAAAATTTTCGACTTTGGCCACTTTTGACTGGACTAAAACACCTACACGCACGCAAGCACACACGAAAACGGACTTTTTTTCACTCGCTCCATTCGTCGAACGATCGAAAGTCGACCTTATTTCACCGAAAATCGACCTTATTTGATGGGGAATCAATTTTTTATCACTCTTAAAAAAGCGTTTTTTTTGGCCGCAATATCAATGTCGTCAGAATGTGGCGCCCCGGATATCGCAGTACCCCCGGAGGTCGGATGCAATGCCTCGAGAAGTGTTCCACGTAGCCCCAAACTCCGCCGGATTAGGAGGATCGTTAGTCAAAACGTTTATTATCTGTCGTGGCCGCTAGAGTCGCTACTATCTTTAATGCCACTGCGGCGCGGGGCGAACGGGGTTATCGGACAAGGATAGTCTACCGCGACACTGCGCTTTTGTCTGGTTTCGTCATACTCGTGTCTTCATGTTGTTAATTCTTATTACAAAAACTTTTTTTCTTTCCCAAAATAAATGATAACAGTTTAAATATTACAAGAGTACGAGTTAAGAAAATGAATATGAAACTGTATCCTCATATTCAAAGTGCTGTTCATATAAACAATTTTTTCTTCATTTTTTCAAGGATTATTGTATTGTTACTCATACTCTTCCGTAGAATATAATTTAACGCTTGACAATTATTTTGAACCTTTTTTTCCAAGTCCTACATAAAAATGAATTGACCTGACGAATTAGCTCACGTGTTGGAATATTCACCTCCCGGTTTCTAGATTACGTGCACCTAAGACTGCATCTCGACATTAAATCGGAGCGTTGCGTCACGGCAAATTCGAGAAACAGTCTGCCTTGATAAGGCTCGATGCCACAATTCCAACTTTACCGAGAATTTACGTAAACCTCCCTCAAAGTTAATTCTGCGTTTAAACTGGCATTTCTATCCCCATCTCATTTTCAACCACGGATTGCATAAACCTATGGTTTCTCAAGAAAGATTGAACAAATTTCTCTTTCTTTTCAATGACGAATAGCCCTCAGGTAACTGAAAATGGCGACAGGAGGTCATAGAAAACTCGTTAGGGATATTTAACAACAAGGTATGTCGCTGAAGGATAAACATGGACTGAACAGTGAGAAAAGCCTACCAAACTTTCCGATTCATGAAACGTTATTAATTGAGCTCGTAGAAAAGATAAAGCACATCGACGAAAGTAAGCTTAGTGATACTATCACAGTCAAATAAAAAAAGTCGTTTTGGATGGATATTTGTTGAGAATTTAATCGCCGAAGCGCGTCAGTAGAATATGCAGTTGGACAAATACCTCATTTCCCATTAGCTTGCAACCACTGAAACTCCAAGTTGTCTACGACAGTGCTATGTGCAGCAGTCGGCAGATTCAAGCTTTCAAAACACAATATCGGCGGCTCTACTCTATTAAACCTCCGTTATCTTTACTGAACGCCCAAAATCTAGGTTTGAACTTTAACCGAGGGAAATCGACGTTAACCGAAATTTAGTGGTATTGTGGAACTCTGCTTTTTAATTAAACCTCGGTTAACGTTCGGCAACCGCGTTACCATAGTTAAGAACATTCTGCCAACTATCTGAAGGCAATTAAAAAGTTCAAATCAAGAAAACAACTGCAGAATGCAACAACTTTATGCATTGAAAAAATAATATACCTGCTTGATACAATTGTTGATACAATTTGATTTGATAATTCATTCGACATCAAGTTCTATTTGGGTTGTATAAACATTAATCAATTTGTGGATTCTTGTCGTTTATAAGATTCATTGAGATAAGGTAGACGACAAAAGACCGACCCCAACCCCTTAAAATGTTCAGACCTGTAAAGCCGTGATCGAGATCATCCGCACGTCCCGGAGGGCCGAGATTTTTTTTTCGCGGGCACTAAGAATATAAAATCCCACCTTTGGACCTCAGCTGGCATAGAAACCAACGGGTGAAAAAATTGATTTTCGAAATCTTTGTATCCATCAGCTATTGAAGAAATAACCAAGGAAAATAATTGATTTTTCAAGGCGTCAACGTGGTATTTACATTGATTTTGTTCGGGCCTGCTCGTCCACGTTTCGACCAGCGGTTCGTCAGAGACCCGTTACGGTCCGGTGTTGCCCGGGGCCTCGACGTAACCCAAGCAACGAATAGGAATTTATAATGTCCCTTACGACACGCGGCGCTCGTCCGCTGGTAGAAAAATGAAAATTGTCCGGTTTTAAAGAAAATACTAAGCTTGATGTGCAAGTTTCCAATTATTCTAAATTCTATGTAAAATAGTTTTTTTTCTCGAAAAAATCGAACACTCAATGAAATCTCATCGTATTTAAGGATCTATGCCACATTTAGTGGAGAGGGATTTATGAACTACTATAGGTTAAAACTGTAAGTGTTTGCGTCAAAAAAGTTATGAAGGTATTTTCGAATAATTGGTTAACCATTTGGAGGGATTCTCGGGCTAGATTTTGTGGTTTTGGAATATTCTTGGTGATCCAATTCACGTGATAAACGCTTACTGAGAATTTGACTGATTTTTCGGTATTTCGGTAGGTAGTTTTCAGCAAACATTCGAAAATTTCATTCTTATTTGATATTTTAGGGGTGAAGGTTCTATTTTTAAGATCATCCCACATTATCGCGTGATTTCTTGAGGATAATGCATTGTTACGTTAGAGACAACGCTGAATTGAATATCGACATGTTGGTATCTTGAAGTTTGTATCGTTGGAAGACAAGGATTTTCCTTCTTTATTTTGATTATTATCCAAAACTTTTTTTGCAAACTACGATCGCAAGTCGCTAATGAACATACGTAAAAATGTTATGTAATATTCATAGCCTAAACAGGCGAAACAAAATTTGAACGATTAAAAAGAATGAATTTTCACAATAGATATTACTTTTTCTTTAAATGGCTCAAAGTTCTTTCGGCAAATTTCACCTATGTGAAACCCTAAACCATATTTTAATGCGCTATTCAGAGATCTACAATATAAATCCGCAAAAAAATATATATACAGTAATGGAATGAAGCAAACAAAAAGATAAAAAAGAAACTTCGTTGCATTCAAACCATGAGACTTTAACATTGTCACAAATGACACATATCGATGATGTTAAAGTTTGCATCGTTGGAATGTCAGGGCTGTTACGCATATGCAAAACAGGTAAAACTCAGGGGTTTGCTTTCCTTCTGGAATAATCAGAGAAAAGTCAGGGGATTTTGAAAACTCTCTGAAATGTTTCCACAATTTACTTTTTGCAAGAATGACGAAAAATGAAACTGTCTTTTAAAAAAACTGGAAAGTAAAAAAAGAAATGTTTTTGTATATTTTTAATATTTATACTATTCTTCATTATACACAAAAAAAGGGGTCTACTTCCGAAAAGCGGAAAAAGAATTTCGACCTGAAATTTAGCATACACCTTCTTTTTAATATTACGAGATATCCCCTAAAAGGATTTTTGGCGACTCGCCATAGTTTTCGAAATATCGATTTTTGAAAGTTATTTTTTTCATCGCGCGCCTACCATATCTATAGCTGACGGGCTCGGCTATGGCTATACATATATATCTTATCGTGCCCTCCGCTTTGTCCGGATCTTCGTCGGGTTTGTTTGGAGAAACCCCCTCTCCAACGTTTCCACGACCGGCACGCTTATGGTGTTAAACCTCGTATAGCGAATTCTCATTTTTACTGACACGTTGTACTGGTGCCTGCACTCGGGACTCCAACTTTCGCTTTATGATACGGATGATACGAATTGAAAATGATAAAATAAAAAAAAATCAATCAAAGAAAAAAACGGACAAAATATCGAAAAAATAAAGGAAAAAACAGAAAAAAAAAACAAAAAATAAACGAAAAATAAAAAAAATGGTAGAGGTGCTCTGCGGCCACCGCAGTGTTCTACGCACCCAGCGATTCCACGCACCCATCCGAAGTGCTCTGCGCCCACCCCAGTGTTCTACGCACCCCATGATTTAACTGTTTGCATGGACAGTATTGCGAATACAGCAAAGGGTGAGATTTTTCCAATTTTCATATCTAAACGTTTTTTGGTTTACACAGTTCAGAAATTTGTTCACGACACAAAAGTATCCGCAAAGAGCTTGTGTCTTTTGCAAAGTGTAGGAATCATACTGCGAAGTGCAGCTTTTTCACTCACCGTACACTGTAAAAAAAGTCATTAAATTTACTATACTTTTACAATTGAAAATTTCTAAACTCGGAATATGAAACGCAAATTCGCACTTCAGTAATGGAAACTTCAGTAATGGAAATGAATTTTCATAGATGCGTATACATTTTAATATATGGGACATTGAATATTAGTATGCTGCGTATGAGTTTTTCAACGCGCATCATAATCATACAAATATTTGTTTGATTAATGCAACAAACGTATATGATTTCCATATTTACACAAAAAGTTTTAAAATCACAATATGACTATTATTTTTAACTTCATTCTGTTGAAAAGTACAATACCTTGTACATTGAATATTACAAAAAACTGTTTAAAGAAATATGAAATTTAAAATACTTTTACAATACTATGGCAAATGAAATTTCAAAACTTAGTATATGAATGAATATTTAGGCTTTAGTGTTGTAAAATTCAATTCCGGACCTACATTTCATACGGTTTTACATTTCGTAATACGTACGAATTGAATATTAATACAATATCTACAATTTTTCAAGGCATCTAATAGAAAAATGAATATTCTTAGTTGAAAAATACAACAAGCGTTTTGAATATATACAATGTAGATTCTGATAGACTGGAGAATATTTAGAAATGAATAGGACATTTACAATACGAAGGCACGTACATTTTCTGATTTACAACGAGACTGCTGAGCCTGGATCTCGCGAATCGGGTTCTCCTTTCGCGGGGTGAAAGTTGAAGACCTCCGAATTAACGTCGTTTTTTATTTTTGTTCCAATAGGCCTTAGTTGCTGAGATATCGCGATTTGAAAATTTGGGAATTTCGGACGGAGCCAAGCCGGTTTCGGCTCGCGCGTAGAGTACGTTGAGCGTTGATACTTGAGACAAGAGCGGCCGTAGCTAGTACGGTAATACGACGGACTGGCACTGAAAGTTCATGGTTCGCGTCCCCGTGCTTTTTTTTTAATTCAATTTTTTTTCTTTCTAATCTCTTTTAAGACTTTGCATGTGCAGATAAATAAGAAAATTCGAAAATATGTATTACTAGTTTTATTTATCTATTATATTAAAATAATTAATCCAAAAATGAAGTCACAATTACATAGCAAAATAATATTGTATAACAAATAATTAATCTAATAATCAAGTCACAATTACAAAGCAAAATAATATGGTATAAAAAATAAATAATTAATCTAATTCACACTGGCAAATTTCGCGGCAGGTAATTATTCTGATTCTTCTTCTATCAGATCGGTATGCTGACAAATTGGAGGGAGGAAACCATCGTAAAAGCAAGGGAAGCACAAAGGCTTACGACACCACGAACATAAGATGAACGCAATACCACCGCAACCACATTAATTATTTTAATATAATAGATAAATAAAACTAGTAATACATATTTTCGAATTTTCTTATTTACCTGCACATGCAGTTATGAGAGATTATAAAATAAAATAAAAATTGAATTAAAAAAAGGACGGGGACGCGAACCGTGACTTTTCAAGTGCCAACCCGTCGTCTTACCGTATTAGCTACGGCCGCTCTTGTGTCAAGCATTAACGCTCAACGTACTCTACGCGCCAGCCGAAACCTGCTTGGCTCCATCCGAAACTCCCAAATTTTCAAATCGCGCTATCTCAGCAACTAAGGCCTATTAGAACAAAAATAAAAAACGACGTTAATTCAGAGGTCTTCAACTTTCACCACGCGAAAGGAGAAACCAATTCGCGACATCCAGGCTCTGCCTTCTCCTTGTTAGTATGTGTTTATTCGGATAGTCTGATTTAATATATAATTCAGTGCAGAAAACTTCAAATTCGTGCTTTGGTCAGCATGTTAAATCAAATCATAAAAAAACGTATCGAGTAACACCAAATCTAAAGTAAGTGATTAACACCCGCTGTGATGGTCTAGTGGTTAGCGTGCTCGCCACTGAACCAGCGGACGGAAGATCCCGGGTTCGAATCCTAGTCGCGTACATTTCGTCGTGAAATGTTTTTCTTCGGCATTTCACGGCGAAAATACAACTAAGTTAGAAATACGATTGTAGTCATGATGAATATAATACAGAGTGGCGGGGGGGAGTGCCTGCGGCCGCAAGGAGAACAGGGGAAAGTAGAGGGGTAACGGTCACAATGAAGGGGTAGGATAGGAATAAACGCGAGAAATTAACACCGAACAAAAGCAGCAAGTCTAATTAAAAACCCAAATCGATTCGCATTAATTTTTATCGCAGAAAGTAAATAATAACAATTACACTAACCTAACACCGTAAAATTAATACACTTTTCTATGCCAATTTTACTTTTTTTTTAATTAAAAAATGCAATCTGTGCGTATTAATTTTAATACGCTCACAATAGATACCTTGCGATACGTATATGATTTTTCCAGTACTTAAGTGTTGCGATATTACTGAACGCTTATTAGACATTCGAAAAGCAGCCCATTGATTTTCAAATGACAATATTAAAATTCATAAACGGTATCTGTAAAAAGACTTCCTACACTTTTATATTAATTTTAATACGCACCGTAAAATTAATACACTTTTCTATGCCAATTTTACTTTTTTTTTAAATTAAAAAATGCAATCTGTGCGTATTAATTTTAATACGCTCACAATAGATACCTTGCGATACGTATATGATTTTTCCAGTACTTAAGTGTTGCGATATTACTGAACGATTATTAGACATTCGAAAAGCAGCCCATTGATTTTCAAATGACAATATTAAAATTCATAAACGGTATCTGTAAAAAGACTTCCTACACTTTTATATTAATTTTAATACAGATTTTTTTTACAGTGTACACATGGTCATAAGCACTGGTGCAATTCATCTGCACGACACGAGATATAATTCTTTTAAATTATTATGAGCATTCATAGAACACATGATGCCACGCGTGTTCACATTGTTTTATGATGCACTGACAAAATTTGTATGACAAACTGAAACAATCTTATTGTGAGATCGTAAGAGGCCGAGACCGTAACTTTTCCCCAAAAGAATTTTGAGAAAGAACGAGTTTTCATTCCGACTTTAAATTATGCTTTTATAACTTATAATATCGCGTGCCATTAAACAATTCCAAACAATAAAGAAATTCGTTCTGAGGGAAAAAATTAATGAACGAAGTGAGTACATAACCTCAACGGCGCTCGACAAACACGTCATTCACGCGGCTCGCGCGATGAATCTATGCGTAAGCCCGTCGGACTTGCGACAACTCGAACACTCCGCATCGAATTTTCTTTTTCGTCGAAAAACAACTTTGGAAAACCTAATTGTTGAACACCACCGCGCAATTTCCGATATTTTATTCGTTGAATTCAAGCTGTCACTTTCTCGGCTCACCGATTTCGAGCCAACTCGAAATACATACGTGGTCTGCAGAGAATGCGCCCTGAGCGCCTCGCTGGAATTCGCGAGAACTAAGTCTCGCCAGAATCGTGCGAGATTTGCTCGAAATCATCGGCAATTACCTACTGATTGTAGACACCCACGGATTTCCTAAAATACGCGGAGGAATGAGATGATTGAGGTGCCAATATACGTGTTTTTAACGTGGCTACGCGGCTCTTCTCCTCTCCAAGTCGTGGCATTAGCCAAACTTTGTATTTTATATCATTTTCATCACGGCGTCAGCATGGTAATATAATCAACTTAATTTTTTTTCGTTTCAAGAAATTTGATGAGAAGACAGCCGTTCGTCTATGAATTTGACATTGTCTGGAATTTGACGGCGATGGGGTACCATTCCCTCGTAAGGGTGGGTTCCGGAAGTTGGACATCGTTGCTAATTTTTTTGTGGTTTTTCGCAGACGCCCAAAATTGATGCCGCAAATAAAAAAACTGGGAATGCCATTATCACCCGAGATATTTTTTTCCCTTTCAACCCCTCAATAAGGGTGGATTCTGGGCCACCAAATTTTTTTGAACGTTTTGTATAGCCTGTACAGATATTCTGGAATCATAATGTACCCGAAAAATAACCTAAACAAATTCATAGGGAAGAAATCACATTACATTGATGAAATGTCATTAGATTTTCGATGCGTTGATGTGTTTCAACGTGACGTCAATTCAACATGCAAAAACGAGCGGTGGGTGGCTTTCTTACTGTATAAAGAGAACGCGGCGTCTTTGTCAGTGGCCTCGAAGTTGGTAGCGTTGAGTGGCATTGAAAGTTTGATTTTTATTACTTGGAGTCAAAACTCTACTGCGTCTCTTGATATCTGGGAAAAGATTTGAACAAACTCACCATTTTTACTAATTGTCTACGAGGTGTACGAGGTGCATTCACTTCCGACAAAGGTGTGGGGCCTAATTCTCAAAATGTTACAAAAACTATCGAAAATCATCAGCGCATAATGACGAGAAGAACCCAGATGATATGGAAGCTCCGGACGCGTTTCCATTTAGTCCTCACGTGAGTTTATTTGGACCAATACGGACGTGTATTTGATCACCAGAAAACTGCTGAATTTTCTGGTAGACCACTAATAAGTCACGAAGACGCATTTCAACATTTTTATACTGCACTTCTCATTCTCAACCTTAGGTTTTACTTCTGACCCAGATAGGATCGCTTTTCCATGTGGTGGAAAGTTCGAGCGAACACAAAGACAAAAAACATTCAATAGTCACCATCCGTCATCTTCGAACTACCCAGGCGCCCTCATTCCAGCTCTTCCACTATCACTACAGCCCCATATTTTGCGATTTGGAAAACGAAGGTGAGAATTCAGGCCGAAAAACCTAGAGAGAACAGGCGCGCCCAGAATAAAATCGAAATCCTGGCCACACATACTCGCAGTGGAGTTTTCTACAGCTTGGACATTGCGCCATTCCAACTATCAATTTATTCTTGGTCGTTCACCAAACTGACATAAAACGACACTGCTTTAATGCACTGCGCGTTATACACGTGGATGCATGCGTACAAATAGCATTTTAACATAAATAATACTAAACTTAAACCAGCCATGATGAATCCAATGACCTCAACCCTCAATCAACCTCAAATCTATTTTGCATTGGGCGATAGGTCTCCAGGGCACCTGTGTGAAGTTGGCAACCGACTTTATAGAAAGTTATTTTTTTTTTGCATTCGTTTGTACTCGATTTGTACCCGTTTGCATCGCCTCAAATTTCGTTTGTACCTTAAGGGGGAAAAAGAACGAGGGCATGGAAAAATGGACCGCAATCCATTTAGGGCTAAACAATTTTAATTAACGCGATTGAAAAGAAAATCGTTTGTACCCGTTTGTACCGTTGAACATGTTTTTTTTTTCAATTAGATTTTTAAATTTATTTATTTCCATTCGTACTGACGAGTATATCGTTTATACCACTGAGAAATCGTTTGTACCCGTCTGTAATGTCAAGCAATCGTTTGTACCTATTCGTACTGACGAGTATATCGTTTGTACCACCGAGAAATCGTTTGTACCCGTCTGTAATATCAAGCAATCGTTTGTACCCATTCGTACTGACGAGTATATGGTTTGTACCACCGAGAAAACGTTTGCACCCCTCTATACTATCGAGCAGTCGTTTGTACCCGTTCATATCGACGAGTATATCGTTTGTACCACCGAGCAATCGTTTGTACCCATTGGTATCGACGAGTGTATCGTTTGTGCCACCGAGAAAACGTTTGTACCCGGCTGTAGTGTCGTGGAATCGTTTGTACCCATTCGTACTGACGAGTATATCGTTTGTATCACCGATAAAACGTTTGTACACGTCTGTACTATCGAGGAATCGTATGTACCCATTCGTACTGACGAGTATATATATCGTTTGTACCAACGAGAAATCGTTTACACCCATTCGTACTGACGAGTATATCGTTTGTACCATCGAGAAATCGTTTGTACCCATTCGTACTGACGAGCATATCGTTTGTACCAGCGAGGAATCGTTTGTACCCGTTGGTATTGACGAGTATATCGTTTGTACCACCGAGAAAATGTTTGTACCCGTCTGTACTATCGAGCAATCGTTTGCTCCCCGCCGCATCGACGAGTATATCGTTTGTACTCATTTGTACTGACGAGTATATCGTTCGTACCGTCGAGCAATCGTTTGTACCCGTTGGTATCGACGAGTATATCGTTCGTACCACCGAGAAATCGTTTGTACCCTTCTGTACCATCGAGCAATCGTTGGTACCACCGAGAAATCGCTTGCACCCGTTTGAACCAACGAGTAAATCGTTCGTGCCCGATTGTACCGTCTTAAATTTCATTTGTACCTTAAGAAGGAGAAAAGAATGAGGATATGGAAAATGGGTCGTAACCCATTGAGAGCTAAATGATTTTAAAATACGCCATTGCAAGGGAATGGTTTGTACCCGATTTTACCGTTGGAAATTAAAAAAAAATTCTGTTGATTTTGTATTTTCGTTTTAACCGGGCGTCATTGACGGTAAGAAGCTTAATTTAGTTTGGGCCTTTAAGGAGGCGCAAATACAGGGTGTGAATAAGAAAAACATCGACCACAAACAGGTAAAAACAATATACTCGTACGTAGGACGAGTACAACTCTTGATTCAGCGGTATAACCGATAGGTCAGTGGTACAAACGATATGCTCGTCGATACAAATGGGTAAAAACTTACGCTCGGCGGTACAAACGATATACTCGTCAGTATGGACCGAAACACACGATTAAACGCTGGTACAAATTATTTACTCGTTGGTACGAACGGGTACGAACGATTGCTCGGTGGCAGAAACCCAAGCAAACGATTTCTCGGCGGTACAATCGATATACTCGACAGCACGAATGGGTACAAACGATTGCTCGATAGTACAGACGGGCACAAACGTTAAAATTGTTTAGCTCTAAATGGGTTGCGGTCCATTTTTCCATACCCTCGTACTTTTTTCCCCCTTGCGGTACAAACAAATTTTAAGGCGGTACAAACGTGTAAAAACCGAGTACAAACGAATGCAAAAAAATTACGTTCTGTAAAGTCGGTTGTCTTCTTTACACGGGTCTCCAGGGCTCGTCAATGCTGGGAAGGGAAGACGTTTGCGCAGGATGGCGGGAATGTGATTCGAGACTCTTTTCCATAAATACTTCGTTGTCGGTACGTATATAATTTGCTGGTCGTATACAACGCGGACAACCCGAGGTTTGGGTGCCTTAGCCACGTGGCCCGTCCGACCGTAGGAATTAGCAGCCCTCACCGATCTGCGTTTTTACCTGTTCGTGCAGTGGCGAAAAACTTGTAGGTGACTTCCGTGTGTAGGTGTGCACGTCCGTTACTGTTATTTAAGCGAGGAAAATCTCGTGCGTGGGCAAATACAATAATACAAATTTACGCAAACACGTACGCAAAAATGTGAACCAAATTTAATTTAACAATCAAAAAGAGCTGGTTCACTTACATTTTCCATTCCGTTTAAGTCGATTACATCATGGAGCATTTAAATCAATCCAGTATCAGTTTAATATTTTCGTGTATGAAAATAATGCGCCGTCTTTCAGCTGTAGGGATTTTTAGAATTTCGTCCGTACGAAAAACGGAATGAGCACAATAATTCACTAATAACTTCTTTATGTGTACAGTGAGTTTTTTTCAATTCGACACAAGTCTGTTTCTGTTTTTACAAGTTTATTTCTGCACTGGTGCTTATAATTAAAGAATCACTAAAAAAAAACAATGTTTAGTCATGCGCAAATGGCTCCGTGCGAAGAATCATGTTAAAATAGGTCTTAAAAAGAGTTTTGAAGCTTAAACATTCTAGTTTTCGAGGATTTAGTTGAACATTTGGATAAAGTTCCGAAAAGCCCATACCGCTTTTTTCTTTGAAATTTTGTATCCTTCTGTATTTTGACTCGCTGAATACGAATATAATAATTAAAACTGGCGCAAATTTGATTTTCAAGATAAAAACGGAAAAAACGGATTCTGTAGTTAAAATTTTTTTTTTTTACAAATTTTGATCGTAGAAGAAAATGTCTTCTACTAAAGATGTAGCCCATCAAAAGACCGATAATTCATCTTCTATACAAATTTTGTCTCAAATCATTTTCAAAGATAATAGAATAATACTCTAATAAGTATACAGGGTGTCCCATTTTAATCTTACACCTGAATTTTCTCGAAAAATATTGCTCGGACGAACTATTGTGTGGAACAAAACTTCTAGGGATTGAAGGGGGACGTTTGAAAAAAATTTATTTGAGGAGCCAAAATTCAAAATGGCGGCGTTACAAAGGCTGACATGGTTTTTTCAAACGGAAACATAACTTTTTTTATTGTCAAAAAATTTGTCAGCTGAAAACTAAAAACTTTTGTTGAAAAAATTTTTTGATAAAGTTCATAGCTTTCAAGTGAGAACATCATTTTCAATTATTTCAGATGTATCCAGGATTTGTGTGTGTGTGTGTGTGTGCGTGCGTGCGTGCGTGCGCGCGTGCGTGCGTGCTTGCGTGCGTGCTTGCGTGTGTGTGTGCGTGCGTGCGCGTGCGTGCGTGTGTGTGCGTGTGCGTGTGCGTGTGCGTGTTGTGTGTGTGTGCGTGTGGAACACTGTTGAAAATGTTGTTTTTTTTTGTTTTTTTGTTTTCAAATTTGGACGATATTTCATGAGACAATTTTGGAGGAAAATCGATGAAAAATAGTTTTTTTCCATTTTAATAGCGTTTGTGCCATTTTCAGGCCCAAAAACGTGTTTCTTTAAATCCTTGACGAACTTTGATCACGATGGGTAGAAAAACACAGACACACACACACACACACACACACACACACACACACGCACACACACACACACAAATCCTGGATACATCTGAAATAATTGAAAATGATGTTCTCACTTGAAAACTATGAACTTTATCAAAAAATTTTTTCAACAAAAGTTTTTAGTTTTCAGCTGACAAATTTTTTGGCAATAAAAAAAAGTTATGTTTCCGTTTGAAAAAAACATGTCAGCCTTTGTAACGCCGCCATTTTGAATTTTGGCTCCTCAAATAAATTTTGTTCAAACGTCCCCCTTCAATCCCTAGAAGTTTTGTTCCACACAATATTTCGTCCGAGCAATATTTTTCGAGAAAATTCAGGTGTAAGATTAAAATGGGACACCCTGTATATTGCTAAACTCCATTAGTTTTGATATTATCTACTTACGCACTTTACTGCACATGGGCCCAAATAAAACAAACAAACAGTAATAAAATAAAACCCAAACAAACTCGGGTATGTTAAATGGTGGGGTGTGTAGTTCACTGGGGTGGGTTTGTTGGGCACCTTAGATGTGAGCGTGGAATCGTGGGATGCGTAGAACCCTGGGATGGGTTTGTTGGGCATCTTGGATAACATCGAAACTATTAGACCCGTGAAAAACGACGCAACCGACCCAACCTCGAGCCAGCGTCACGCCAATCACATTCTACCATTGGCCGATGAACGGTAGCACTACCGGTTCAGTGTTGCGCCACGGTAGGAGTAATCTCTTCGGCCCAACGCTGGTACGTACGGTTGGCCAATAGTAGGCTTACCGGAAATCCTAACAGTTATCCGGGTATTGGCCCAACGTTGGGCCCGTGAAAAACGACGCAACCGACCCAACCTCGAGCCAACGTCACGCCAATCACATTCTACCATTGGCCGATGAACGGCAGCACTACCGGTTCAGTGTTGCGCCACGGTAGGAGTGATCTCTTCGGCCCAACGCTGGGATGTACGGTTGGCCAATAGTAGGCTTACCGGAAATCCTAACAGTTGGCCGGGTATTGGCCCAACATTGGGTTAAAGAGATCACGGTCATTGGCTGATGGTTGGCATGATCACCGGCCCATAGTAGGGCTAAGGTCGGCTTCATATTGTTGGCGCAATATTCGGGCTAGTGTTGGCCCAGTGTAGTGCTGTCAAAACAACCCAATGCTTAGCCAACAATCGATCAGATTCACAAGTTTCTGTGCTCGATGATTGCTCATCGAAAGAATTGTTAGATTCACTAACATTGTTATGCACAATCACTTGTTCGTGGAATGTTTCCAAATTTGTTTCACTATCTACTTGTCGTTTGTTTCGTTGCCTCGGATCCTAACCTGCTGTAAAGAGTCTTCTAATTTTTGTCGCCGTTTTAACACTAGACGTTTCTTAATACTATCATAATAACTCGGCATTTTTTAATACACCACAAAACTTTAGTATAAATCAATTTTATTTCTAATAAAGTGAATTTCAGATAACAATAATTCTCAGTTTTTATTATCACAGGACGTAGAAAATTGCATGCAGCGATAATAAAAAAATATATAATAATAATATATGTAAAAAGCATTCTTGTATATATGTATAGACTATACCGTTCAAAGCCAGTGTTGGGCCAGGATTGGCAATTCGTCAGTTTGCCATGCTAAAAATAAGCATTGACAAAACCACGGTCACACGATTGGCTCAGACTCAGGGCCTGCGCTCGCCCCGACAATTGGCCAACGGTCATTAATTAATACTAGCCCAGCGTTGGCTCTTCGATGGTGTGCTGAGCTTCAATTCGAGACTGGCAAACCCATGATCAACCGATTGGCCCATGTTCGGGGCCAACACTGGGACCCGATAGTTGGCTGACAGTTGGTAATCGATATTTGGCCCAAGGTTGGGTGTTCGTTGGTTTACCATGCTTCAAATGAGCACTGGCAGAATCATGGCCAAATCATTGGCCCGTATAAAGGGCCAACACTGGGTATTAGTGGTTGGTGCTGAATATCGTACCAAGCGTCGGCCGCATCTTAAGTGCCGGCAAATTTTTCACGGGGAGTTTAGCAAAATATACTTACTGGAGTATTATCTCATTTTCTTGGAAAATAATGATTTAAGACAAAATTCGTTGCAACATAAATTATCAGTCTTTTGATGGGCTACAACTTTCGTAGAAGACATTTTCCGCTACGATCAACATTTGTTAAAATAATATTAAATAACCACAAAAACCATTTTTTTTTTCGTTTTTATCTTGAAAATCAAATATGCGCCAACTTTAATTATCATATTCGTGTTTAGCAAGTCAAAATACATAAGTATACAACATTTCAAAGAAAAAAGCGCTATGGGCTTTTCGGAACCACACCCGAACATTTTTCTACCCCGCGGGATGACTATTTTTTAAGAGAATAAACCGTTGGAAAATTATAACCTGTCTGAAAGTTATCCGTTCGATTTTTTCTTCAAATGCTGTACGACTATTTAACTTTGAACGCTGATAAGCACAAAAGATGTACAGAAATATGTGTTGAAGTTTGTATCGTTGGAACGCAACGATTTTTTTCATTTCTCTCCTTCCTTCTTTTTTATTGTTATCTAAAATCATTCTCGATGGATTTAGGTTGCAGGTCTCTGATGAGAATCTCAGAAAAAGTTTTCCGTGGCTTACTGCCAAAGGAAAATTGATGATAAACAAATGTTAACCCAAGCAAACTGCAATATCATTAAAATATCAAGGGCAGGCTTGGAAAGCTTAAAATCTTTTTAACACATTAAGTTGTACGATAGCAAAAAGTTTCATGATGTGAATTTAATGTGAAAATAACCTAAAACCCAGAAAGATTTCCATTTTTTATAAAATATGACGTAGGGAAAATCATGACATTTTAAACATTTTAAAGTGCCCCCAAGGCATGTGCAACCTTCGGAACGCACAGATATTTTTTTGTTTTTAGAGTTCAAACCTGCAATACTTGTCTAACAGATTTAAAGGACCACCTGCATTAATACTCTTCCGATATGCTTGAGTTCGATTCTTTTAAAATAAAAAAATTCACGATTGCAGAAAAATATTTTGATTATAGGCATCTTATTAAAATGACAATTTTTTTTTACCAAGCCAATGTTGTTGCACATGGTTTTTTTTACAAATAGTATTTCTGAATACCCAACACAGTCGTAGGAATCTACATGTGGATCAACAAAGTTCGTGTTAAGGCGTTACCCTCACTTGTAACGCAAAAAAAGGCCTTTTTCATGAATTTTTTTAAAGAAAACTACAAAACTTTTTTAATCGATCAATATACCACCTTAAAGAACACATCTTGAAGAACTTTCAGTAATTTTTTTATTGAAAAATATTACATTGTTTAGTGGCAAATGGCCGTCAATGAAATAATGTTTTATATACACGGTTTGCGGTGACCAACATTGCGGCGAAGTGGATCATCTGAAAAAAAATGCGGATGGATTTAGTCAAATATAAGTATAAACTAGTCTTTAATCGAAGGATTTTAAAAAATATTCATTTTTCACAAAATGGCGGACAGTCAAAGTTAATGGTTCGATTTTAACGAAAAAAAACGGCCGTTTTTGGCTATAAAACGGCCATTTTTTTTTTTTCGAAAAAAAATCGAACGATTAAAGACTACATTTTTATGTATTAAATAAGCCTGCAAAATTTCAAGAAGATCGGTTCATTAGTGTTCGAGTAATCTTGGTCACCGACTTCAGAAATGCCATTTTGAGAAAAACGCGTTTAAAGTTTCAATTTCAGTTTACACGAAGAAAATATTTTTTTTTTGTAAACTTACATAGAGTCATCTATTCCGGGCCCATACAGAAGTATGGGCCCGGATACTTATACTTCCAAAAAATGCAATAAAAAAAATCGATTTTTTCAAAATCGCAAGTGGGAGTAACCCCTTAATGTAGAGTTCGTGAACCGGTGAACTCGAATAATATCGCCATCTAGAGATTTTTCCATCTTTATGTGATGACGGAAATGTGCAGGCAAGATCGGAGAGTCGTACAGGGCTGAAAATTATAATGCACACGCACACGCGTTCAAAACGACATCCCACATTATTTCGCCGGACGCGGCAGATACTCGATTTTCCAAGCAGAAGATCGAGGAGGCGATGGGCCAAGAGCAAGAGCAGGTACAGGGCCTTCTCGGTCGTCGTCGCCGTCGTCCGGGAAGCATTCAAGTCTCTCGAAAGTCCGAAAAGATGCTTCGACCATCGACACATGTTTTCCTCTTCCCAACTCTGCCACATTAGCTGATTATAGCTGCGCACATTTCTTGAGAAAAAAGAATTGCGTCTTGCTAAGAGCTCGCCGTGTTGACGTGGGAAAAAAAGAACGGAAGCAAAAAGATAAACACGTTCGCATAATGCGGTGTTGGAGATTTTGCTGCGATCTCCGGCAGGTTCATTCACCATTTTGTGGTGGGAGAAGCGATAGGCTCTCTGGGCATCATACTGCTCGCCGTATAGTAGAATCAGTCAGTGACGAGTCGTGGGCGGTGAAGAGTCGACTCGGGTCTGACCTCGCGCCTCAATCAACACACACGCTGCCCTTCACATCGGAATAATTCCATACGTATACGCGCGCGCGAAATCCGAGCTTTCCCGCAGTTGTCACGTGGCTCTAAATACGCCGTCGCAAGAATAAATCATCATAGTCTTAAGGCCTAATGTTACCAAGTGTCAAGTCATATTTAGGTCACCAAGGGTTACGAAACCTACAGGTCGTTGGTTCTGGAACAAACAAAAGGACCAGATTCCAATTGACAATGTTGGAATGCACGGACAAGAAGCGTCTTCGTAGAACGGAAGGTCGGAGCCATCAGAAACGCAAAATTTTCGGATTATAAGTCATATGAAGTTATGTCACCACTCTTGGCAGTGCTGTACGTCTGAGACCTCTGGAGAAATGTGAATAACCTTGGCGATAAGCAGAACCAACGTTAAAAGCAAGAAACCCTCGTTTATTTCGAAGATCCACTCTTCACAAAAACTTTACCATACTGCAATAAGATCGGACTCACGTGAAAGTGTCGCCTCCCTCTTCCTCGTCGTTAGTATTGGGGACGACGCGGTACTTTCCAAAACGCAACCGAATTCGTCGCCACTATCGGCGCTCACAAAAATCTACATATAAACCCAGTTGTATGTGTGCGACTTTGAGGAAGGACGGAGATGCGCGCGTTGTGATGTGATCGAATCCCAAAATACACATCGAATAGTAAAAGCCTTGATTATGGTGGAACGAGCTGTGGCCAACTCTCTCCGCTTGTACCGTCGTACGGTGAACAGTGTTGCCAAAATAATAGTGTGAAAAGAAAAAAATCACCCGTACCGTTGGCAATGATTAATGAGCCGGCGCATATTTATCCATTACTTAGGTGACGTGTAGTGGGAATACAAACCCTGATGTTCTATTTTGGTAATTCTGTACGTTGCTTTTGTACAACGGCGTTGACGACACAACGTCTCCCGCTTCGATGTAAACCCTAGAACCCCAAGTACAGACCCCATGTTCTATTTCAGTGTGAAGTTTCCCCTGCCTTCGAACTTTTGTGAAAATGTTTATTAGAAAATCTATTTTCCGGTATAGGAAAATGTCATCATAAAAGATCAAAAGAAACTCCGGAGAACTTTAGCAGATTTTTTCGGACACAAAAACATGTTCTAATACGCGACGGTTGCGGACGTCCCATGGGGAGGTTGTCGAAAACAAGGGTGGGTTTCTAGGGTTGAATGCTAACGATATCACCATTATCGCAATTATGGATAATGGTTCACGATATCATTACCCATAACTCAAACTACTAAAGTTACCAAAGTACTGCATAATAGTTTGGATTTTCATAATTCGTAACCCAATTAGAAGATAGTGGCTTGGATTTCCATTACTCATTACCGAAATAATGGATTGTGGCTTGCGTTTCTGTCATTCATTATCTAAGTTTCCAAGGTAATAGATAATGGTTTGGGTTTTCATTTATCATTACCGAAGTAATGGATTAGGGTTTGCGATCTTCTTATTCATTGCTCAAGTGCTTTGCGTTATCATTCCTCGCAACCGAAATTGCCTGAGTTGCCAAAGTTATGGACAATGGTTTGGGTTTCCATTACTTATTGCATAGGCAATATACAATCGTTTCGGTTTCCATTTCTTGATGCTCAGGTAATGGACAACGGTTGTGATTTCTATTACTTGTCCTTAGGTAATGAACGTTCTAATACTGGTTTCCTTTCCATTGTTCTTTACCAAGCACTCGATAGTCCTTTCCCTTCCCATTAATGCCTCATCGAAGTAATGGATGACGCAATGGAAAATGCATTATCGAGTTAAGCACTATTCACAGTTGTGACAGTGAACGCATCGAAGTGATCAAATCCGCGCGTTGACCATAAAAGGAAGCGTAAGACAATACTTTTAACGAGATAGGGGAGGGGAAAACGTGGAGTCGCCGGGAGATGAGCGGAGTTCGATCGCCAAGATAGATTATACCGAAGACAGTGAGATGTACGGAGGCAGCACGGGGAGCACGGGCTACGGGGTTGGCTTGGGCCACGGGCCGTCAGGTCTATCGCACTACGTCTCCTCAGCCACCGTCCCTTAT
This sequence comes from Ophion slaviceki, assembly GCA_944452715.1. Taxonomy (NCBI): domain Eukaryota; kingdom Metazoa; phylum Arthropoda; class Insecta; order Hymenoptera; family Ichneumonidae; genus Ophion; species Ophion slaviceki. The sequence continues at coordinate 23,085,866 of OX101784.1, forward strand.
CAATTTGGACCGCAGCCACCGACTCTTCCGTCCCCGTCTGTCCAGTCGACGCACTGCCAAATCTCCGCCGATTCCTCCGGCGCACCTGCTCATCAAGGGCTTCCTTACGCACCCAACCAATCGCCGCTTCACATCCAACAACCGGAAAACAACTCTCCGCAGTCCAAACGCCGAAGGTAAAGATCCTAAAGGAATGTTGCAAAAGATTGCCCTAAGGCCTGTGTTCATAGAACCTACTCCCTTCAGCAAAGACGGTTCCTTCTTCCGAAAGAGGGATTTCTAGGGAAGCCTCGATAGATAATAGCTCCACTTTTTAGCCACCGATGATCATCTACGGGCCCATTATCCATAATGTTGCGATTGTAGAGTCCGTACTGTTATGCAAAGATGGCGGAAAAAGTTCCAGAAGACATGAATAATATTTACGGAAAAAATTGATAATAATAATTAGAACACTCATTTAGCAGATCAAAAGGTGTGTATCGAATTCTGCACAACTATTTGGTTTGAACTAACAAAATTGTTCCACAATTATGTTCTCGATCTTAATAATAATATTAATGCAATTTTTGGTTGAAAGCTGTGAAAAGATTCGAGATTTTTTTTTCATTTGCAGAACAAGACGGAAAAAGCTCCATCTGGTGATATTGACGAATAACTATCGGTTTTCTTTTGCACAGTGTTAAATAATTCTGACATCTATTTACATTATTTTCTGTAACATTTGCGGCTGTTTTTCATTGATAATTATATCAAAGACGTACCGAGAATAATGTAAATCGCACATGTTATTTTATTACAAGCAAACTCTAAAATTTCCACCTGTTTATCGGGTGCTACCCGAAAAAAACCTTTTTGCTGCGTGAAAAGGTGTTTACCCAGCTGTGCGTAAATATATACTTATACTAAGCGTTACCCACGGCTTTGCTCGCATGGACTGATGAAAATTCCTAAAACATATAAACTCACAGAAAAATGGAGTTTCATTTATCCCAGTACCTCTTTGCAAACATCGTTTGTGGTATTCCTTTTTGGGGCTAAGATGAGCAGGCTGCTGGCAAAGGTCATTCTGAGACATGCGACATACAACTGTTCATGTGAAAAACACTCCTCTCTCAAGTCGATGCCAGTCATTTTCAGTGACTGTCCTTGAAATTTATTAATAGTCATGGCAAAGCACACATTAAGAGGGAACTGTTTTTTCTTAAACTCGAGCGGAAATTCCCTTGGGATGAACGGTGTTCTTGGGATGAAAACTATCTTTTCCCGAGCACACCCAATGTTCACTGGGGCTTCTACAATGTTTATATGCGATCTCTAGCCAGTAGCCTCCCGGTAGCGTCTCAGTAGGCTGTTTTTATGCGGTCTCCAGCTAGTAGCCCGCCAGTAGTCTCCAGTCGATCTCTGCAATAGAATACAAACATGGCTTACAAAGAGGTACTGCGGTAAATGATAATTTTTCGGTGAGTTTTTATACTTTAGGAATTTTCAGATGTCTCTGGAGTACCGAGGAAGGATTATTTGTATCAATTACGGAATCCACGTAAGTGAACCCGCGGGTCGCAGCTACCTTCATATAGTCGGAGCGACAATCTAGCGGCATGTGCCCTCACGATGTGTGCTCGGTAGAGTTGATATCGTGATATCGAGTTTCAAGCCCCCCCCCCCCCCCCCGACGACGTAACGCCGGCGAGACAAATCCCGTTGTAGCGAGTCTCTACGTCATAAAAGGCACGAAAGGTCAATTAAAACCATACCTTGGACTTTTCGTTTACTTACCTCATAGCGGTTGAATTTGAAGGAATGCTGAAATACGTGTTTCAATATTCGTACTGTAGAGTATTTATGCTAAGTTTTAAAAAAATCTGACCAAAAAATATTTTTTCCGGGGGTATAAATTTTATACCCCCTTTTCACCTCTTTAGGGGTTGATTTCCAAAAAATAAGAAATACTTCAATACATGAATTATTTATGTATTGGAGTACTTTTACCAAGTTTTAAGTCAATAGAACCATTGAATAAAGCTTGTACGCACTGACTTTATTTGAACCCCTTTATGACTCGTTTAGGGGTTAAATTTGTAAAAGTCGCTTCTTAGTAAGTCTACATTATGAAATTACTAACTAAATATCATTTGTATAGCTTCAACTAATTCTCACGTCCCTAACTTCAAGAATTACGGAACTCCCATACAAATTTTGATCCCATGCTTCACCCCCTTAAGCGTTGATTTTCAAAAAACGATGAATCCGAATTCATCTATTAAAGAGCTCCGAATTCATCTAATAGAGAGCTCACATACAATTTTTCACGGCTCTAAGTTCAGACGTTTCGAATTTCCATACAACAGTTATTCACCCTTTTCACCCCCTTGAGGGATGAATTTCCAAAAATCCTAACTTATGTTCTTGTTGAGTGCTTAACCCTTAGTAGTCACACTTAGCTAGAATCACGTTATAGTCATACTGGGTCTATGGGACCCAGGCGTTTTTAAATTGTTATAAATAATGAAATAATGCATTGAGCGATATGAAAAAATTAGTAAGGTATAATTTGAACCTTGTTTGATACAAGGATATTGGTTAGAGATAAAAAATTAAATTATAAATATGCAAAAAAAATTATGCAAAAAAAACGTGGAAAATGACTTTTTTACAAAAATTGCTGTAACTCTTGTAACTATTGATAAAAAAAATGGTTTTATAATCTGGAAACAATGTACTCTGAAATAGACATAGCGGTTTCTGTGGGCTTTTCAAAAAGTATATTTATTCCATCCAATGCAGGTGCGATTTAGAAGGAAAGAATGAAACGCTTACGCATATAAAAAAAATGTATGTTTTATTGGAAAAAAAAGTTGTACGGCATCGAAATAATTTGTTTGGGTCCCGTGGACCCAGTGTGACTATTAAGGGTTAAGTCACAAAAGGAACCCGCTGTCAGCGGTTCCTTGAGCGGTTCATTGATCAGTGAGGACATGTTATTTTATGTAAAGGGTGTCTCAAAATTACTAGATATTTTAATTTATTAATAAAACGTATTATTTATTTGAAAAGTACGAATATTTTTATTTTAATATAAGGCACGCACATGGAGGTTATATGGGGAACACAATATCCGATAAATGGCCACATCGTCCCTGTTTGCAAACGTTCACTCTTTTGACGAAATTTTCAATAACATTTTTGCATAATTGCAGACTTATTTCATCAACCGTGCAACCAATTGCTTCCTTGAGCTCCAGAATAGTCTGTGGATCATTACCATATACTTTTCCTTTCAGAAAACCCCAAAGAAAGAAGTCCAATGGCGTCAAATCGCACGATCTTGGTGGCCAATTACATCGCTGCGGCGTGAGATAATACGACCATGAAACCTCGTCTGCAATAACTGTATTGTTTCGCCCGCAGTGTGGTGGGTTGCGCCATCTTGATGAAAGAATATGTCTTCCAAGTCCATGCCGTTCAATTAAGGCGTCTGGCCACCTTAGCCGATCGAAAAATGGGCATATTTAAAAAAAAATAAACTCGAAAGTATGGGCCAGAATATTTTTATTTTTTACACAACGTCAGAAAGGGCTTTAAGAATAACGTTAATAAATTTCCATTCAAAATATTAAAAAATGGCGCCGTTATGCACATTGCCGCGGAGGCCCTCCGCACGATACGCGCGGTCGTTGTCCCAGCTGTTACCCGGTCATGTTACATCTGAAAAAAACAGCTTATTCGTGAGTAGTGTCGCTACAATGTAGCGTCGCGGTTTTTGTTTCGACCATTGAAAAAATTATGGTGAGCCAAAGAAAAAAATTTGTATTTTTCATCGAAATTTTTCGAGCAAAAACATTAATAAAACAAAAATTAATGAAGTTATCGCAAAAATCCTACGTGACATTTTAGATAATGTATATAAAAGTATTGTGTAAAAATTTGAAAGCAATCGGACCGATAGTTTACGATATTTGGATAGTACCAGTTCAAAAAATGTAGTTTCGAGATAATCGCAAAAGAAAGTAAATGTGCGGTTATTCAGCTGACGGTGCGGTTTTTGCGAGTCTTACCTTCAATCAGCGATTCCTGGGCCATAGACGTCTCCTTCGGCAGCTGATTGAGAGTCTTGGGCCTTTTTTGAAAAGCTCTTCGTGCTGTTCGTGCTTCTTTTGTATTTTTTTGGGCGCGGACGTTTCCTGTAGTGCAGCGCTCCTCGTCGACTGCAGTGCAGAAACTGTAGCATCGAACTCCGATGGTTAGGTTTAACACATTCATCATCAGGAGAATACTCTTATACCCATCGTTGAAAGTGCTGGTAGCAATGTGAGTGGCAATTTCGACGATATTCGCACCGCTAGAATTCGTTTTTGGAGCCATCGACCCGATGACGGCGTTGACGCTTTCATTACTGTTTTGCGTGAAGCCTCCTTCACTCCGTTCTAACAAATCATCTGAAGTGAGGTCCTCATAAATAGGTCGGATGGCATCTTGAACAATTTGAGGTAGTGCATTTTTATGCGTATATTCGTCTAAAGTGCCCATCGCTTTTGATATTTGCCAAGAGCACCACGAATCATTTCCCGGAGGACAATTGTCATGCTGCGGATTTTCGTCGGTCGAGATGTTGTGCATGAATGTTGCCCAAATCGCTTTCTTCATTTCGTCTTTTGAATGGGAGAATCTTCGAATAGCGAGACCGTAATATACCGTTAGCTCGTTGATTAGCTTGTCGGTTAGCTTTCCTTTGCCACCAAGACCGCTTTTTTCTTTTTTTACTTTACGAAGTCATGTGCCCATTCTTTTATGCACATGACCTATGCATTCTTTTTTCATCACTTTTCCTTTGTATGGATTGGCGTCAACAATTCCTTTATACGTTTTTGAATCTCCATCTCCAATGTAATTTGGGTAACGGACATTATATTTCTCTGTCGACCTCGAAAATATTCCCACTATGCTGTCAACTTCCATTTTTCCAGCGGACCTTATATGATCGGCGGAACATTCTTCATTGTGATCTTCTTTCTACAGCTCAAATTCAATGGTGCCAAGATTCTTACTCCAATACTCACAAGCTTTGCAGTAAGAAGATTTAATTATTACATCTATCACTTTCCCTGAGTAATATCCAATAATCGTCGATACGCCATAATGCGAAGAGTAACCTCGTTTGCGCCAAGTTCCATCCCCAGAAACAGTCAACCCTGTGCCTTTTCGCATTTCTGTTGTTAATTTTTGTTCTTCTTTCACAGCATTTTCCATCGATATGTTGCATACACTTTCTGCAGCAGTGTGAATTTGTTTGACAACGGTGTCGTAAAACGAGTGATATATCGTTTTCGGTAAATCCATGATGCCACAAAATGTATCAATTCCTTTGTGACCAATTCCCAACAATCGATATGCGAATACGATTCGTCGATTTATGTCGTACGCCTTGTGGTTAATAAGAGGACTCGAATCGACTGTGGTTGGTTCACACACGTCACGCGACACCACTAACTTGAAACCGAGTCCACGAATACTCGATTCCGAAAACATAATGTCGCCGTTGCACTTTTTGCACTTCACGACGTTACTAATCGCAGAAAAAACGGTCACAAAGTTGATAATTCGATATTCGAAATTCGCATTAATCGGTACGTCGATTTCTTCACTGGCCTTCAATCGACTCTTACTCGCCTCTTCCTGCTCTATTTCGTATCGATTGGGCGGGTGATTTTTATTTTTTATATTTGGTGTACAACTTAATTCGGTCCGTTTTTTTTTGCTTAAGATACGCACTTATTTGAATGATAAAATGAATCAATACATTAATCAAAATATTGTCCATCGCTAGCCACTACTTTTCCCCATCTTTCTGGTAATTTATTAATTCGGTCGCGGAAGAAGCGTTCATCTTTTGAAGCCAAGAATGAATCGAGCCAATTTTTGGTACCCTGTTGTGACGTGAAGCGTATTCCAGTCAAAGCATTCTGCATCGATCGAAACAAATGGTAGTCGGAAGGGGCAAGGTCTGGGCTATAAGGCGGGTGAGCCAGAATTTCCCACCCGCTATTTTCCAAATAGTTTTTAACCACAATAGCAACGTGAGGCCGAGTGTTGTCATGTTGAAAGATTATGGACTCGTGTCTGGTCGCATATTCTGAACGTTTTTCGACGATAGCTCGCTTTAAACGAATCAATTGTTGCCTGTAGAAGTCTCCCGTGATGGTTTGACCAGGTTTTAGTATCTCATAGTGGATTGATTCTTCCAATTGAAACAGAAAATCAACACTTCCCGCAAATGGTGCTCATTTGGGACGAAATTCAACATTTTCATCGCAGTAAAAATTAAACTTGATGCGCAAAACTCAAAGGTATCTAAACGATATTTGGTTAAGAGATGTTGATACTTCACGATACAGCAAAAATCAGCTGTTGCCGTCAACCATTTATAGCACCTAGAGCCATCTTTTGAAAACGGACCGAACTAAGTTGTGCACCTAATACTACTCGATCGATCTTCGACTCCTCGAACTCCTTTCGTCCACATAATGTCGAGACGTTAGTTTTTCTTCCATTTTTTTCGTGACATCATCGTTAGAATATTTTCACATGCTTCTGTGTTGCTTGTCGAATATTGACTGACGCTCGTGAAATTAGAAATAACGGGTCTGGCTTCAGGGAAGCGTTCTCACACTATACTAGGTAACACAAAGTAAACGACTAATCTATACAAAACGACACAATAGGACAGCTACGTGACCTAAACCGTGCGAGTTATAAACACGGATCGAACCGCACGGTCGACTGCTCGCAGCGGCTCAACCTTCCTGCCGAAAAATAACTGTAACTTGGTTAATTTTGCGTTTTTCAATACGTACTATGGCGTAATTGTTCTTAACAGTTCAGAGTTTATTTAAAAAAAATAAAAAAAACTTACATGATACAGATGCCTTAATTCCATAAAAAGTTGGTTATCGTGTCACGATAACGGACGGTAACCGCATTTCCAGCAGCATTCTCGAGAAAGTACGACTCAATCACTCCTCCAACCCAAAATTCGCACCAAACAGTGACTCCTGGTGGATGCATGGGAAGCTGTTGAATCACTTGTGAATTTTCGGTCCCCCAAATTTGACAGTTTTGTTTATTTCCGTAGCCTCGAAAATGCGCCGCATCAAAATTTCTTCGAAAAATCACTGTCGATTTGTCGATCCTTTTTGTAGTGAATTTATATAATTTCCGTGCGTTGCTCGATCGTGTAATTCTCCATGACTAAACCTCAATACTTCCTGATACCAGTTGTCAAGGATTAGTACTCTATGTTCGCGACAAAAAAAATGGCACGCAATTTAAAATGTCCGGTCGGTTGAGACTCCCGTTATATAGATAGGTGGAAGATAGAGTACAGTAAATTGTAATTTCAAATGTTTTGATTATTTTTAATAGCACGAACCGATGTTTAATTGAACTATTGAAAAGTCGTTTAGTTTAAAGATTGGTTTATGGTAAACAGATATATTAAGGACCACTATGTGTTTTTAAATAATGATCATATGTTAAGTACACGACTTTTGACTTTTATTTTTAAATCATGATGGAGGATACAATTATCGTTATGGGTACTTGAAAATGGGTAACCCTGTAAGCGAATCGAACCCGTGTGACCGTGCCCCGTCTCGTTTCTCATCCGGTTTTGTCTCTTTCGTGAATCGTGACCGGCCGGTACTGGATCTCATATCGAAATCGAGAGTTCACCGGGGCCACCGCCATCACCCACATTGCAAGAAGTTAATTCAACGACATGCCGCGTATATAACGTTCCACAGTCCAGGACCGATAAAGGCTGCTTGCCCTATTCCGTGTGTTAGCAAAAATGATTTATGTATCGCAGTCGGGCGAGGTTCAATTATGATCGGGACATTATGTTTGAGCTCTTCACTTCCTCGTAGAGGAAGCTGTGATCAAAAGCTTTGTGCTTTTTAAAGTGGATACGGAGGGATTAAACAAAATATAAACAGGGCATTATAGCTGGATGGTTTAGAGAAAGAATCGTGTGGATTAGATTTTTTTTCCAATTTAGTAATGATGCAATTCGAAACACCGAAGATTGAGGTATCGATTTGTTCATAAGTTTTCGAAAATCTATATTTTCCTAACTTTCGAAACAAGTATGGAAATAATAAACAAACAGAAAGGAAAGAAAGGAAAATTAACACAAGTTGCTTTTAAATTAATTAAATTTAATGACCTTTGAATTCGTAAGTCGATGGTGTGATATCAATAAAATATAATGACGGAGTTGGGTAACATTCGATGTCCTCAGAGTGCCCATTTATTTTATATACAAGCCGTTACGCACAAATATCAGAATTATTGTCTTGTTTACGATATTCGTTTGTGCGAAATCAGCTACTTCCACGAACCGGAACACAGTAACACTTGGACAACATTCGTCACTCGTCCTTTTTTACTTACCTCATTCGCCATGTATTTCCTTGTATACCGAAATTATCAATTCTAATTTGAAATCAAATATGAACAATTCGAAAGGTTTCCACACGCAATTGCAAGTAAATTGTACCAATTTTAATGATAAATTATTCGGAAACTTGATTCTGGGAAAGCGCTTCATTGAATTTTATTTTAATTCACAATGTAGCGATAATGAATTTTTATTACATCAATTGCGCTGTACAAGAATACTGAACAAATATTGCATAAAAACAACCAATGGAAAATCCGTTCAGATCACCTTTTATTTAGACCTGTGCTATCGCACTGTAATTTCGTTGCTTACGCGGTCGCACTGGGACGGAAATGTCCACGTACAGTTTTCAACGTGTTGAATTGGTATAAAAAAACTCAGCTAATTCACTTGAATGCTGTTGAATCCTTCTAGCATGCGAATCCACGATTATTTCAGTTTTTTAGGTAGGGGAGCCGCGCCCTGCGCCTTTTCAGTTTGCCATGAATTTCAAAGTGAAATTTTGCTTGGGATGAAACGTACCAGTGGGACCGCGCAGGGTTGAGGAGGTGGAGCTCTTTAGGTTTCATCGAGAAAGAAGGCTTTCGTAGACTAAGGATATCAACATCAAAAGAAGAGAACTGGACTTCAAACGTTGTACTCGGCCAAAAATTCGGAATTGTTCATCCACAACGAACTGGCCATTTTGGAAGTTATATTTAAGCCACCATGAACTCGAGAAACTATGCAAAACAGTCTCTTACTCCAACACTGAAATCCTCCAAAGATTGTAATGGAAAACTCTAAGGCTACCATGTCTTCACTAGAAAAGCATGCGACTTGCTGTCTAAGAGATGGTAGCTTAAGGAGTTTCGGGACAAATGACAGAATATTACCATTTGATTTAAATTTATACAGTAAAATCTTTGTTATTTACTGAATGTACCCTCCATATTTTAAATCGATCGTCTACACCGCTTCTATAAAATTTATAATTGGAAAAGACACTTTTCAATATGGGGAGAGTTGCCTACGCTTATCACTGAATGGCAGTTTTACGCATCAAAAAGTGCGAAAAATGTTTAAAATGTTATACAAAACCGTCAAATCGCTTCGTATATTATGACAATGGCATCTGCCTATGTTAAAAAGTGTTTTTTTTTTCAATTGTAAATTTGATAGAAACGGTGTAGAAGATCGATTTAAAATTTGAAAAGTGCATTCAGCGTATAACAATGGATTTACTGTATAAATTTGTAGCAAATGGTAACATTTCGTCATTCGTCCCGAAACTCCTTAAGGAGATTTTAACCTGGCGATTCAAGATATTATTAGACTAGCGCTGGTAGTAAATATTAAGGTACTAAAAAAGCCTACGACTTGCTGTCCAAGAAGTGGTAGCCTAAATAGTTGTTAGCCTGGTAATTCGACATGTCATTGTAGTAATGCTAGTATCCCATAGAAATTGACTTATAGAATGCTACCCATTAAATGGTCACCTAAGAAAGATCGCAACTGCTTCGTGTTATGAAAAAACGAAGCAGCGGACAAAGACTTGAAACTCATTTACCAGAAATTCAGTAGCCAGCAGTCAATCGAAAGTATGCAATATAAGTACGGGTATAACGTAAGGTATAAAGAGTACCCTGTTAAACACTTTGGAAAAGTGAAAAAAGAACGCCAAGCAATAAAAAAAATCCCCCGAAAACATTATCGCTTGTTTTACCATATTAAAAATTCCGATAAATCTTAAAATATTTTTATTTTCATTTAAAAAATGGTTTTATTATATGTTTAAATTCAAATGTAAAAAAAGAGCGAAATACCTTTTTATAAAATAGCCAAGCAAGTTTTCTAGAAATGTTGTAAACGAAGTTTTTAAACCTTAGGAATTATATTTAGCAAAATTTTTTATTTTTATTTAAAAAATCATATTACTGTTATAACAAAAAAATGGTATCACCATTATTTAAAAGAACACCGTAAGTACCACACAAGGACACTGGAAATGCTGCGCAAGTTTAACAACTTGGCGTGCATGGTTAAGAAAAAAGCTTGCGAAGATCCAGAATTTGCCGTTCCTTTCGCCGGCATAAATAAGTTTTGTCACAATACATATATACACACACACACACACACACACACACACACACACACGCGCGCGCACGCACGCACACACGCACACGCGCACGCACACACACACGCACGCACGCACACACACACACGCGCGCGCGCACACACACACACACACACACACACACACACACACACACACACACACACACACACACACACACACATTGTGATGTCGAATAAGTTTTCGCTGTTTTTTCGTAAAAATTAAAGCTTTATTTCAAACAATATTTCTAATACTTTCAAACGTTTCGAAACTGTTGTGTGATCTCCTAATGATTCTGAAAGTCCCGCTAGTGCCTGACATGAGTCTTCATGAAGTCTTCACGTCTCCAATTCAATACATCAAAATCATTATTTTTGAAGCGTCTAAACCAATAGCGTCATATTGTTACCGACAGAGCATGGTCGCCGTAAGTCTCAACAAGAATTCTGTGTGCTTCAGCTGCAGATTAAAAAAAAATAAAGTAGTGCAGCAAAATTCTCCGAAAATACTTTTTTTGGCACAAAATTTGACATGTTTGATATATATATATATATATATATATATATATATATATATATATATATATATATGTGTGTGTGTGTGTGTGTGTGTGTGTGCGTGCGTGCGTGCGTGCGTGCGTGCGTGCGTGCGTGCGTGCGTGCGTGCGTGCGTGCGTGCGTGCGTGCGTGGAAAAAAATCAGTAAATAATATATTTTGTAACTCTTAATATGTATAATCAATGTACACAATTCCAGATTTTTTAATTAATATTATGAGACTAATGAATATTCCAGTGCGGCCATTAAAAAAATGCATGTATTTTTGAAAATTAAACTGCTCGGTGGCACGTGTTCTCCTTATCCCAGCGCGTCCAAATTTTACACAGATTTTTGTTTTTATATCTTGATTACTTTTTTTGCTAGACGTTAAAATTGTTTTACCGAAGCCAAAATAACGGCCACCCTAATATATATGTATATATATATATATATATTGTGTAGTTGTGTGATAGAGTAGAAAATTTATACTTTTATATAACTTTTTAAACAATGCATATAAAGTAAGATTTGCAGTATCGTATAGTCTAGGGGTACATCATAGGTTTGATCCGTACTTCGCGAGTTCTTGAATTTGATATCCACTTGTATAATAAGTTGCGGCAGCTTATGTTTTTTAAACTGCGAATTGAGTAGTTGAGGAGACAAAAACCTTCGCTGAGCTTTTTTTTTAACCATGCATGCCAAGTTCTTAACGCTGCCCAGTATTTCCAATGTCCTTGTGTGGTACTTACGTTGTACTTTTGTATAATGGTGATTCCAATTTTTTGTTGTCACAGTAATATGATTTTTGAAATGAAAATGAAGTATTTAAAAAAATATGATTTCTATGGTTGAAGAATGTTGTGTACAACATTCTAGAAAACTAGCTTGGCTATTTTATAAAAGTTATTTCACTCTTTTTGTACATTTAAATTGAAAAATATAATAAAACCATTGTTCAAATAATAATAAAAAATATTTTGACATTAATTAGAATTTTTTTAATGGTAAAATAAGCGATAATGTTTTCGGGGGGAATTTTTATTGAGAGTACAAATAAGTCTCCGCCGTTTGATGAAAGATGGCCCCACCAGGAGGTTACGGTTGAAATTGTGTGATGTAAAACGTCATATCGTAATGTTGGACATCTGGCAGGACCATAACCTTGGAATATTAGCGATTTTGTATCAGCATCACATAATTTTTTTCGTGCGAAAACGTCGAGTTTTGAGCCGAATAAGCGTCATTTGCGGGAACTTGATTTACGTCTTTAATTTGAAGAAATCTGCAGCTGGGGTGCATCGATTGCTTGTAGAAACATATGCTGAGGCGGCTTCTAGTGAGAGAAGGTGTCGTGAGTGGTTTCAAAAGTTTAAGAACGGTGAGTTTGACGTCGAAGACAAAGAACGTAGTTGAAGGCCGTAATTGCGAAAGGCCGAAGACGCGGAATTGGAAGCATTATTGGTGGGAGATTCGTGTCAAACGCAAGAGTTCCCGCAAATGACGCTTATTCGGCTCAAAACTCGACATTTTTGCGCGAAACAATTATGTGATGCGGAAACAAAATCGCTAATATTTCAAGCTTATAGTCTTGCCAAATATCCAACCTTACGATATGATGTTTTACATCTGACAATTTTAACCATAACCTCCTGGTGGGGCCATCTTTTGTCAAACGACGGAGACTTATTTGTACTCCCAATATTACTTAGCGTCCTTTTTTTTCACTTTTTAACAGTTTTAAAATGGAAGTTCATATATATTTGAAAGGGAATTTTTTTCCTTTTCGATTCAGTTTAGCTCAATCGCTCTTGTTTGAGCATGACGACGTGCGTCCCTAGCAAGGCGAGAGATATCTTCATCAGCTGATGATGTTTAAAAACAAAAAAAAACATCGATTGTAAAATTTGTACCGAATAGACAAACGAACAAACAGACAGACAGAAATATTGCATTGTCATCCATTCTGAGCTATGTTCGAAGTTTTCAAGTCTCTAGCTCATCGGGAAGTTAGTTTAAAATCGATTGCAAAATTTTGACCGAACAGACAAACAGACAACGAAGAAAGCCAGTTAAGAGAAACGTGGTAAAAAAAAATACAGTTCATCTTCCAAACAAAACAACCGGGTTAAACATTGGAATTTTTTACTTTCAGAGGGTATATTGGTTATTTTCCAATGATAAATTGACAAACGAATAATATTGTACTTTCAAAAATGAAAATGAAAATTTGTCTCATAAAAAAAGATTATTAAACAAAATTAGGAAAAGATTTTTTTTCTTTCTCCAAATTGCCACTTTCCATAAGCGAGAAAATACTGCGTTTGCGTCATCTTTCCTGTTGGATTTTACAGCGCGTACGCAGCAATCATATTTGTTGCTGAGAGGTATAGAAAGTACCGTACCTATCGATGACAACCGTGGTCGAGAAAAATGCAAAAATAATTGTTTAAATAATTATTTTTGCGTCATTTTTACCGTCTGTCTTTGCAATACATAGGAAGCAATCATATTTGTTGAGAGGTATAAAAAGTACCGCACCTACCCGTGTAGGAGTTTGAGTCGGGAAAAATGTGATCTGCCTTCGCTAGATAAAATCAGGCTCTGGTCGGGCCTTCCACCCTGGAATAGGGTCGCAATGTAACGGGTGTAAGGCTGGGTCCCGATCCGCCGTTCCCTTTCTGGGGACCTATTCAGGAATGGAGAACAGGTGGTAAATTACCAGGAAAGTTGTAGGGAAAAATCGGGAAATAACCAGAAACAAATGAGAAAATTAAAAATGAAGTTTCAGCGTTTTTCGGATCCTTGAGGAGGCACAATCGGGAGTGTATTCAATTTAGTATTTCGACAACATATTGTTTGTTGGTTATCTACTTGCTAAGGTAGTATATGAGTGTATACATACGCTTGCTCGCATTTTCAAATAGGCAAAGAGACGGAAAAACGTACACAGATCACTATCCGAGCGAAAAAGACCTAGAGTGCAAAGGGCTATTTCACAAGTATCGCAAAATCATAAGGGTATGTGCACGCAGTAAGCATAGCACTTATGTACGTGGTTTAACCTACAGGACGAACTTTTATCCTCGTACAATGGTACTTTGCTTACGCGAAGCGCTTCGCTTGTAGCCACCTGGCGGACTGTTGGCGAAATGCATTCAGGTAATGTCTTTCTGGCGAGGACATTCATATTTTTCAACATGGCGACAAGGCGGTCAAAAACGACGAATGATCTGCCTTACTTTTTTGCCTCATAAAATAATTTGGCTATTCTTTATGCTCAAATCATTAGTTATCGTAATCCCGGTATTTATGACAAGCATTATCATCGTCGTCGATTGTCATTGATGAAATAAACTATTTTAATGATGAATAGAATTACAACTGATGTATTAGTTTCATCCCAATCAATTATAAATATATTTGATGAGGTGAAAAGCAAAGTAGCTTTTCTTTAGTTCTTCAAGACAGGCTCCACTTTTTATAACATGTCAATATTCTGGCGGGGTAGACATTACGTGAAGATGTACTTGCTCGCAATGTATCCCGGCCAAATGATTGTAATTTCCAAACATAGGAGGTAAGCCGTAAAAGAAAACGATTTTGCGATCTACCCGGTTTGTTCCATGAGAGGGCCACGTCAGGTCAATCAGACAAAGCAAGTCTGGTCAGGGCCGGACACAAAGTAGGGAATGCCCGGTCTCAGTTCTGCACGGGTACCGACCACAATCGTGATCGCGAAGAAATGCAAAAATAATTGTTACAGCGATTATTTTTGAATGACTTTTATCGTTAGTTTTTGTAGCGCGTAAACAGCAATCATATTTGCTGAGAGGTATAAGTACCGCACCTACCGATCTCAACTGTGGTCGAGAATAAATGCAAAAGTAATTGTTTGATCAATTATTTTTGCGTCTTTTTTAACATTGGGTTTTGCAGCGCAGAAGCAGCAATCATATTTGTTGAAAAGTAAAATAGGTACGGCACCTACCGATCACAACTGTGGTCGAGAACACATGCGAAAGTGATTGTTTAAACAATTATTTTTGCGTCATTTTTACCGTTAGGTTTTGCAGCGCAGAAGCAGCAATAATATTTGCTGAGAGGTATCGAAAGTACCGCACCTACCGATCCCAATTGTGGTCGAAAAGAAATGCGTTAATAATTGTTTAAACAATTATTTTTGCATTACTTTTACCGTTGCGGCTTGCAGTGTGTTATCACCAGCCATATTGAGTGGGAGAAGCGGGATTCCTCGCGGCTACCAAACAAAAACGTGGTCGAGAAAAATACACTAGGCAAAATAATTAAAGGATATTGTGAAGGCCCGCCAATTTTAGGGTCATTTCAAATAGCTGTAAATTGAAGGTGTGAATCTCTAGTTTTGAGATCTTGAGCTCAAACATTTTTCGCATCAGCCAATTTTTAGTAGCCATCAAAAAACCAAAGTAAAGAAAAATTTCAAAATTTTTGCTCACCTTTGACAGTCTGCACGGACTTTAATAAATTTTTTTAAATGATCGGATTAAGAGAATCGTCTAGCTGGATTCTTCCCCTTTAATTTGAGCGGTGAGAGAGCTCTGTACGATTTTTTCTCGCTGAGCTATCGATGTTCAAAGCAAAAATGACACTTTTGACTTTGATGACTGATTACTCGGAGACTAATCGTCGCACAGAAAAAAACCAGCGAGTTTTGGAAACTTTGAAGTATTCTCTATAAGATGCTTTTATCATTTTTCTATCAAGATTTTTTTATGCGGGAAAATGGATTTAGTAAAACGTGAAAAATGGCATATTTACGAATAGTCTTTTAACTAAGGATTATTTTGCCAATATCGAATAGACAAAAAAAAAGTAATTAAAAAAAATTTTTTTACGAAAAAAAATTAATAAAAAAAGTTTTTTACAAAAAAAATTAATTAAAAAAAGTTTTTTTGGACAATTTTTTTTTTTTTAATCGAACGAAAAATGTTAGATTTTTTTTTTATAGCGCTGAACGTTTTCCATTATACGACGAACGATTGGAGTTGTTGGAATTCACAGTTCTTTGAATGTGTGCGTGTGGAACACACCCAACGAACCGTAAATCCAACCGAGCAACCTCTACGTGGTACGCTTTAGGTTACGCTAATGCCGGTGGTGAATAAAATGTTTGTAAAAAAAATCTTGATCTAATGATCGTGGGACGTGTGCGTAGGGTGTCGTATCATATCGTAGGGATGTAAAATGTACACACGCACACATTCAAAGAACTGTGAATTCCAACAACTCCAATCGCTCGTCGTATCATGAAAAACGTTCAGGGCTATAAAAAAAAAAGTCCAAAAATTTTTTTTCGATTTTTTTAAATTAATTTTTTTTAATTAATATAAAAAAAAATTTTATTAATTTTTTTTTCATTAAACAAAAATTTGTCCCCGTTGTTCAACAATCAACATTTTTAGCACCGAAAATTCGGATCGGTGCCAAAAAAAATTGTGATTATCAAAGGACGAATGAAAGGTGGTAGATTTAGCCTTAATCGATTTTTGGCAAAAACCACAATTTCGATCATTCGGAACACAATGAAAAAAAAATCGCAGGGTTTTAAACTTTTGAGGGCTTTTTTAGGATACTTTGAGGTCATAAAAAAACCGAATTTTTTTTTGATCTATTCGATATTGGCAAAATAAGTTAAAAGAATATTCGTAAATATGCCATTTTTCACGTTTTTTTAAATCCATTTTCCCGCATAAAAAAAAATCTTGATAAATAAATGATAAAAGCATCTTATAGAGAATACTTCAAAGTTTCCAAAACCCTCTGGTTTTTTTTTCTGTGCGACCATGAGTCTCCGAGTAATCAGTCATCAAAGTCAAAAGTGTCATTTTTGCGTTGAACATCGATAACTTAGCGAGAAAAAATCGTACGGAGCTCTCCCACCGCTCAAATTAAAGGGGAAGAATCCAGCTAGACGATCCTTTTAAACCAACCATTCAAAAAAATGTATTAAAGCCCGTGCAGACTGTGAAAGATGAGCAAAAATTTTGAAACATTTTTTTACTTTGGTTCTTTGATGGCTTCTAAAAATTGGCTGATGCGAAAAATGTTTGAGCTCAAGATCTCAAAACTAGAGGTTCACACCTTCAATTTGCTTTTTTTATTTTGCTGTACGGCCATTTTTCGAAGAGTTGCAGCTATTTGAAAATGACCCTAAAATTGGCAGACTTTTTCAATATCCTTTAATTATTTTGCCAAGTATATATAGTTATCAAAACAACTAATTATTTCCACATTTTAATTAATATGTTTAATTTACCGCTGTTTTTCGCATCGCGTCACCGGCCTTGTTTTTTCTGCGACATTCAATTTTGCTCGAATCGCCAAACGATGAACATTAAAAAAAATATTTTCATTCGTTCAAATAATACATTTGTAACTATAATCTCGCTGCACAAAAGCGCGAGCTGCCAGCAAGACGTCTGGCTGCAAAATTAAGATTCTCTGAAATCTCGAATATCGTGCGAAGTTTTGCATCGAATATCGTGCGAAATTGACAAAGAATTTGGTTTTCTGGTTTTCTGGTGCGTATACACGTGTATATACACCCATACGAAGTGTGTACTCGCTGCGAAGGAACAGCATGCGGGAAGAGAACAATC
Source organism: Ophion slaviceki (assembly GCA_944452715.1). NCBI lineage: Eukaryota > Metazoa > Arthropoda > Insecta > Hymenoptera > Ichneumonidae > Ophion > Ophion slaviceki. Next base: position 23,103,605 of record OX101784.1, read on the forward strand.
TTCAACCGCATGCGCTCGATGTAGTGAATTCATACTGACACCCACGAAACGCATTGCGAGGAAGCATAACAATGGAGGGTACGTTACGTTTTGGCGCCACCGTTTTGGCGTGGCCGTTTTGGCACGAGACGTTTTGGCGCGAGGACGTTTAGGCGCAGGGATGTTTTGGCGCGGGGACGCTTTTGCAGTAATTTGCACACAAGCAAATCCAAATAAAGTCAAATGAACCATAACAACACACAATACACACACACACACGCACGATTTGTACTTATACAGGGAAGCAACGTAATATAATTTCATCAATAGAAAATCCAAACAAACCCAAACAAGAAACCCCAACAAGCCCGGATAAAAAAGCAACAAAATCAAACAAAAAAATGATTTTTTAAATTTCACTGATATACCCAAACAAACCCAAACCCCAACAACTCCGAAAAAAACAAACAAAAAAATGATTTAGTTGATGATTTTTTTTATCTGGCTGATATTTTGATACATTTTGTATAAAATAAAAGGAGTATTCATCCTTTTTTCAAATTTGTTCCTTAAACAGCTCAAGACCTCATAAGCTCAGGGCTTATGACATATGGTTTATCATCGACACACGATTCGTGGTGCTAAACCAACGTGTGCTGGTGCCGGGACACCCTGACATAAAAACGTCCCCGCGCCAAAACGTCCTTGTGCCTAAACGTCCTCGCGCTAGAACGACAGCGCCAAAACGTCCCTGCGCCCAAATGTGTCGTGCCAAAACGGCAGCGCCAACACGTCGACGCCAAAACGTACTGCTCCCTAACAATGTATGCCTCGTAATTGGGCTTGGCGGTTTGCTGTACGCTGTGGGAGGAAAGAGGTCTTCACTATGGGACGCTTGAATTTGGGTTTCCGTGGCTGGCGTAACGTCATCCACCCCCAGGTAGAAATTGTGTTTGGAATCCTATAGGATTCCCCTACTTCTCCCTACTCCCTGATAGGGATCCAACGGGACACCCCATTGGATCCCTATCAGGAAACGTCACGCTCGTACATTGGATTCCAAGAGGGACTCCCCATCGGGATCCAAAAGGGATTCCCATCGGGATCCAGTAGGGATTCCTATCGGGATTCCATAGGGATTCCCTATTAGGATCCAATAGGGATTTCCCATCGGAATCCAATGTAAGAATCTTAAAGCTTCCCCACAGTATTGAACGGAATCCGATACGATGCTTGATCGATCATATCGCATTCTGTAAGCCCAAAATGCTACAAAAAATAAAAGCATCGATACACTAAAGAGATCAATTTATTGTTTACAAAGGAGTACATATCGAATACCACAATATACTTATTTTGTTTTTTTTTTAAATTGTTTACCCATACTGAATATTTATAGTGCTTTGTATAGTATTCTTCGAATACTTATATCTTATATCTATATCTTCGAGTACTTTTTAAAAATATTTTTTATGCTGTAACGCAGTTTTTATACACTTTTTATTCTATTATTAAGCAAAAATACTTGTGCAGTTATGGGCGGGATATTCTTTGAATACTTTTCATACTATATAAAATTTAAACACTTTAATAAGGTTGATGCTTGCATCATTGGAATGCAACAAACATTAATGCTTTTGAATTATTTTAATTTTTTTTGGCAGATTTTGGTTACAAAAATCCGTTAACCATTTTTAAAAAAATATTTAGCGATTTACGATATAAATGTATAACAAAGATCTTCTATGACAATAAAAATATGGAAAAAAAAGGTAAAAAGGAACTTTCGTTGCGTTCCAACGATGCAAACTTCAATGCCATATACTTTTTGTATTTAATGAAATATGAATACGTTTTATATTGTAAATACTTAAAAACGAATACTTTTTTTACTGCAACGTTTTTTGATACACATTTTATATTATTATTAAATAAAAATAGTTGTGCGCATGGAATTTTCTTTCCGACGTAACGGCAATCAGGTTATGGTTGCGCTTGAGGTTGAGCAGGTCGCGCACGGTTTTTTAAATCAAATTCGACTTATTTTTATACGACGCGCGTTTGGAGTAAATAAATTTTACGATCGCGATTGCGCAGTAACTCGATCGTCGCGCGCTTTTCAACGACGACACGAATATATATGTACCCTGCGCCGCTTATGTTCTATCGCGCGACGTCTTTCTTTTGTCGGAAGCGATTTTCTGAATCCTTATTGGATCCCGATAGGGAATTCCTATTGGCTCCCGACAAGGAATCCCTATTAGATCCCGATGGGGAATCCCTATTGGATCCCGATGAAAAATCCACCGGGTCGGGTAGAAATTGCTGTTACGGGCTACAAACTTAAGCGAATGTGTAATAGGTATATCATGTTTATGAAAATATGATTTCATACTTACATTTAATTTTCTTTTAAAACCTCATTTAAGCCGCTCTAACAAAACTCCACACCCACAGCGATAAACCGCAGACGCAATCGTAACCCGATTGCCGTCACGTCCAAAACAAATTTTTATGCGCACAAGGATTAAAAATTCAAAAAGTGTGCATATTAAAATTTATAACAAGTTTTTTTATTCGTATAAAAAATACTAGCCCATAACAAACTATAAATATACAATATCGGTAAGCACTAAAGTAAAGAGGTTACTAAAGAAGATAATTATATATTGTAGTGTTCGATATTTTAAGGCATGGTTTTTTTAAATGTTGCGCGCCGCGCTTCCGCCCATTGCCGTGCACGCTACTGCCGCGCAGGCGCGAGAGTATATAGAGCGCGACCGGGCAGTACGCAGTCGCGGCATTTCGAGAGACATCCTCGGGAATTTCGTAGTCTGAAAACTCTTCTTTGTTATCGAATAAACATTCTTTCTTGTTCATTTCTTAATGAACTTACTTACCTTCTTAATGAACTAAATCTTAAGTCCACAGGGCTACGCTCTTCATCTGACAACCATAAGATTGCAACAAAATTCCTCCCTACATTGTGCCCTTTTAAATTTTTTTTTTGGGAATTCCTTAGCATTCCCACATCAGATCCCGGTGAGAAATCCTAACGTGCGGTGTCCCTAACAAATTCCTAGAAACACATTGGTGCATCTTGAAACTCCCAAGCAAATCTGTGCACGGGACCATCAAAGAATAATTTTTTACAGAGCGTCGCGAAATCCCATTTTATATAATTTCAAGTAAAAAATTCTCAAACCACGTTAATCTGGAAACAGCCCAGGATCCATTTGGATTCCAATGTGGTCTCTCTACCTGGGCCGTCCCTATCAAATCCCCATAAGGATCTGGTAGAATCTGGGGAATCCCCAACAAATCTATTTGGATTCCAGTGTGAACTCCTTACTTGGGGCGTCCCTATCAAATCCCCATAGGGATCTGGTAGGATCTGGGGAGTCCCCAAAAAATTTCTGCATGGGCCGTCGCGGTTATTTTGAAATTTTCAATGTCCTCCGCGCTGCAATGCAAAGTACATACATAAACGTATCATCATCCAGGTCCATGCAGTTCCAAATTATTTTCATATCTTCTCATTGACTTGATCATGAATTAGACAAGCGGATGCGGTGCACTGTTTCTAAACGGATTCGACAAGGTCATGGTTTGTCTGTCAAAATCGAGAATCTGGCCCTGGTAATTGTCCACATCATCAACGCATTTGATTGATGCAGAGACACTGACAAATTGTTCCGTCAATTTGAAAATATAGAGTTTAAAGATATTAGAGATATTGAATGATGCATTGAAAAAGTGGGTTTCGAAGCCAAAAAAGCATATTGTCTCTATTAAAAAGAAAAAAATTACATATAAATTATTTTATTCAAAATTTGGATAAAAGAGCAACATTTCAACAATATTAAAAAAAAATGTCATTCAACAATTTGGAAAATTCAGCCGCGGTGGGACCTGTCTTCTAGAGACCCATAAAAAAGTGTCCTCGTAGTGGTCAGGATAACTCGTGATAGCTTTATCTGAAATTAAAAAACCAATTTTTTCGGATAGTAGACAAGTATAGCTCGTGATTGAACGAAGGATTTTTTAAAAAATTGAAATTTGCATTTTCGGGAGACTTGTTTGCAAAATAGTACAATTTACACTACGTATTGCCTTGGAAAAATTATTTGTAACCGAAAAAAACCTTCATTCAATAACTAGCCTATTTTGAAAAAGTGTATCCACCCACTCCAAAAACAATGGTTTGAGAAAAATGCGATATACCTGCGTCGCTCCCGGCCGGTATTTCCGAACGGGTGGAATTCCCAAAGGCTCTCTCCTAAACTTTTCTTTTGATTGACTTAAAACTTTGGGAGAAAATTCTAGACATATTGTACTATTAGATAATAAAATAATTTTTTTTAATGGATTTTTTGACATTTTCAAACCCACGTAACCCATTAAACAATTTAAGAGATATTTTCGTTGCTTTTCAATCATGGAACCTTCAACGTCATCATATCGCTAGTCCCTCGATACTAATGGATAGAAATTTAGCATTGCCTAAGAGCAATAAAGCGGTTATAGTACTGACTTTCCAGTACCAGATTTTTTTACCTTTTCTTGACGCAAAAGTTCAACATTTTTGACGTTTATTCCTTCCAGTATGATGTAGATTTGATGCGTGTTTCACTAACTTTGGCTCTGAGAAGGGTCATTTATTTCTTGAGTTATTATTTGCAATCTGGAGAATCTTCGCCAAATTCATTTTGACACTTTTTATGCGCTTATATCCACTTTCACTTTGCTTTGCTATTTCACTTTCATGCTCTAACCCTACTTGTTGGAGGTTAGAGCTGAGAGAAGCCGTACACTTGAAGAAGACTATTGACATTTCAAGCGCGCAATCGTTTGATTGGCGCGGCGTTCCCGGACAACGACGCAAGGATTGGCGCAGCGTTCGCGGACAACGACGCGAGGATGCGCAGAGCGAGTCGAAAAACGGCTCTCTTCGCGCTGTAACGCTGAGTGTCAAGCAACACACAAAAGGGCGTATGGAAATAGTAATACTTATACGATCCGACCGAATAACTTTATTCGATTGAGGAAACCGATGAGCTGGAACGACAAGTGGGGAAAAAATTCTGTGGTAAAACAGTCACCCGAAACTTCGGCCGAATATTATGAAATTTCAAGATTGAGTAACGATAGGGAAAAATGACATTTGATTGGTAAAATGCCATTAGATTTTCGATTCGTCGCCGCGTTTTCGCGTAATGTCGCTTCAACGTAAAAAGTCGTCTGCTAAAAGCCCACCTTGCTGTATACAGATTCGCCGCGTGTTCGTCGGTGAGACAGTGGTGCTTATGTTCGTCGATGAGACGGTAATACTGATTTTTTTTATTACCTGTCGTCGAAACTCTGCCGTGTCTCTTGATATACGAATTGAACATTATTCATGTTTTTTTAGGGAAACTTCAAAACATGTATATATCATGTAAATTTGTAATACTTTTCTAGTGTCCTTTATTATCGACATACGTATGATACAAAATACTTTATCATTTAAAAAATACCAATCTCAATGCTAATTGTTTGAATCATTTTTTTTGCTCTTCACATACTTACGATTCCCGAACTCCTGTTTCGGGTATTATAGCAATTACATTACGAAAAACGTTTTCAGGATTATCTTTACAGATGAATCAGCCCTTTTATTGCTTCCTTCAAATTTGTACTTTTTTAGGGTTAATCGGAGCGGTCACTTCCATTATGTGCTCTAGCTATTACTTATTCAACTTGTTATTGGAGTGACGCTGTTGGTGGAATGTCGTACTTAAAGCCTCATCTACGCGAAAAATTTTAATTTAAAAAATGTTTGATTCCATTAGCCTGAACGGTTAGGAATATTTTAAGCTTGACTGAATTGAAAAATTGTTAAAGTTACAGCATTTAGAGCGTAAAAACTTTTATTTTCTTGGAAGCAGGCAGGTAGCGGTTTTCTCCGTATACCGCGGCCGTAACCGGCCGCGGTATACGAACACAGGTGCGCTAGATCGGCAACTACCTTTTCTATTGTTCACTTATTATCCCTACATAGAATCGTGTAACAGTAAATGTAACGGGTTTTGTCGGTTTGGTCAACGATAAAAGTAACGGTTTTTTCCGTTTCGGCACAAGCATAAAACCAGGAGGAGGAAGTAAAATTATTTAGTCCGAATTGAGACATTGTAGAGGCAAGACAAAATTGTGAGCTGGGACAGTTATATTTTAACATGAGTGATTGTGAAGAGACCGATACTAGTTTAGATAGGAAGGGTTCATGATTCATGGGAGGACGTCCAGGCATTCGTAAAAAAACGTCTTTTTCAGGGCAATCAGTATACAAAAAAATCGGAAGCCGAACTAAACACAAGTGCGTCTGGAAAAAAATTAAAAGTGTCGACAGCACTCGATGTAGATATTGATCGCGCACATGGCTACGTAATCCTACATTTTCTATCCGTGTTCACTGCAATTGCTTCTCTCGTAAAGTGCAAAACTTGTAACAGTGACATCAAGTTCTCTGTAACACGCGTTAGAGGATTGGGATTTACCTTAATTATCAAGTGCGAGAAGTGCTAGCAAAAGGAGATAAGTTCGAGTCCTTCGCCTAAAAGTTATTGTTACGAAATCAGTCGCACGCTCACGTTGGCTATGCGAATATTAGGTGTTGGTCGATGGGAATGAACATTTTCTGCGGTATTATGAATCTCCCAAAATGCTTCAGTCAAACGCTCTACGACAAAGTTACCAAACAAATACGAGATGCAGCCAAAGAAGTTGCAGATTCGTCTATGCGAATGGCAGCTGACGAAGAAAAAAAATAACGGTCGAAAACGAGAACACCAAACACGCTAATGGAATCGCCGTCTCCGGGGATGGTTCTTGGAGAAAACGAGGTTTTTCTTCGGTCAAGGGTATTGCGACACTTATCGGAATTTTTTCTGGGAACGTTGTCAACATTATCGTCAAGTCGTCATTTTGTAAGGCCTGCCAATCGTGGAGTGAACAAAGTGAACAGAAGAATATGAAGAATGGTACGCAGAACATGAAGATAAATGCACGAGTAACCACGAAGGAAGTTCTGGAAAGATGGAGGTAGATGGAATGGTTGAAATATTCAGCAGATCTGAAGATTTACACGATACAAAATATTTGTATTATGTTGGAGATGGCGATGCGAAAACATTCAAGAGCATAACGGAATCCGTATGGAGAGAACAATATGATACGTAAACGTGAATGCATTGGTCATGTTCAAAAACGAATGGGCAGCAGACTCCAAATCGTCAAGAAACAAATAAAAGGTCTCGGAGGAAGAGGCAAATTGACTGCAAAATTCATTCACGAATTGACAGTGTTTTATGGATTGGCTGTGAGGAATAATTGCACGTCTATCGATGACATGAAGAAAGGAATCCGGGCAACATATTATCACAAGTGTTCAACCGATGAAAATCCTCAGCATGACAATTATCCTTCTGGCAAAGAAAGTTGGTGCATGTGGCGACAAGCCGAAGCCGCAAACACGCTCGACTCATATACCCATAAGCCTGCACTCGATAAAACTGGCAGAAGCGATCAAACCAGTGTATGAAACACTTAGTAACGACGAGTTACTGGAGAGATGTTTAGGAGGCTTCACCCAAAATAATAACGAGTTCTTGAATTCTAAGATTTGGAAAATTACTCCGAAAAATTCATAGAGTGGTTTAACGATTTTTGAAATCGCCGCATATGTTTTGGCTAGCACTTTTAACGTCAGAACAGTCGCCTCTCTCCGAATTGTGCAAAACCTTGGTATTACGATTGGGCCGAACGCGATGGAGACTTGCGAACATCTGGACGAATTACGCCGTACTGCCACTGGAATTCAATATGAAAAGGCAACAAAGGGAAGCAAGGATTGCCGCCAGAAACGACAAAAAACATGCTGGAGACGTTTTAGATGCCGAGGAAGACCCTACATATAGCGCAGGATGCTATTTAATAAGGTAAGATTGCATTTATAATGGATACCGCGCGGCGCGCCCGACGGCCAACTTCAAAGCCGTTTTTCCACGATTCACTTTTTTGAACCTTGTGAAAGTTCTAACTCTTGAACGAAGGTTCCGATCGCTTTGAAATTTTTACAACATATTCTTAGTGTCATCACCTATCGTGTGAACCACAGAAACAAAAATTGCAATGACAAAAAAAATTTTTTTAAATAAAATACCGAGATAAAATTGAGTAAAAAATGTTAAGTTTCCAATTTTTATTATAATAATTTTATTAAATAATATTGTTGGTTCACACTAAAGATATATTCATTAAGCAATTATAAATATGTTCATTTTTTTCAGACACCCACATCTATACCGAGAAAGTTCACCATCAACGCGCGCGCAAAAAAAATACATTGCTTTATTATGTTATATCTCCGCCATTTGTTAATATTTCTGATTTTTTTACATATACTTAACCATGTGCATAAATTATCTATAAAAAATGTCAATATATGCGTCATTTTTTTAACCGCGTCTAGAAAAGTACCTTCGAAAATCGATGAAATCGCGTATATAAGGCCTTAAACTTTTTACGCAGACGCTTTTTCTATGCCTTTCCCTCTGGCGCTTGGACTCCTGTACTCTTACCTCTATAATTAGAAACTTGCCTGCTGCGTTCCCATTTTTTTATCGCTCACAACGTTCGTCCCAGGAGCATAATAACTTTTTTTTGTTTTTTTTTGTTTTTTTTTTCCAATACTGACTTCCTCGTACAGGAAGCACTGAGCCGAACCGTGAACCCGCGCTTTCCAAGAGACAAAGTATGGACAATGTGAGTGGAAAAAAAATATTCGAAAATACAAATATGTGTGGGAAGCAAAAGAAATTTAGCGCCACCGCGCATTTTAAGGCCTCGAGGTCTGGCACTCACCGTTTGCGAAGCGGGATTCCTTTTTTTCTTTCTCGTTCTTTTCCTCGGCTACCAAAGATATCTCATCGAGATCACGAAAGCGAAACGGTACCTGTACGAAGTTTATATACGAAGGTCCGCTGTCCCCGGCCACGACGTCTACCTGCCCCAAAGAGATCCTGCTCAATATCAACAGATCATGAGTCCCTCGTTCGTTACTCGACGTGGACGTAGACAGGGATTTATCTCACTTCGTGTCCCCCATATAAAAACCACTATGTAGGTGTAGAAGTCTACACCGTAATTTTGTTTGTATAGTCATTCGTGTACAAATAAAAATACAAATCCTGAGCTCGTGAAGGATCGCGCCAAATAATTCGAAATGAAGAAAGATACGCTTAAAGATGACTCGAATAACGTCGATTATCTACGTAAAATAACGTTTCAGAACCACTCTACGTGAGTTTTGGAATGTTTGCGCATTATTTTTTGTTGGGCTGTTAGCGTTCGTTGAAAATTAGATTTACCGTACCCCGAAAAAAATATTTTCAAACGCCTGAAAGATTGCGGCGTCACGTAAAGTTTGGTACCTGTAAAACAAAGGTTTGCAGGCCCGTGTGGGTCTGCAATGGCAGTGGCTGGTCGTGTGCGAGACGTCGACCGTTTTTCTCGTAATACAGTTTTTCAAAACGGCACGCAGCATAACCCCAACAATTTTCATTCTTTTCACTCCAAATTTTTTAAATAACGTTCCGAGAAGCAATACGTACGGGATTTTCCATGAGTTAATTATAACTTTCGTTATTAACAAATGACTCCTTTTTTGTATCGACAATTAAATTTTTACTTTAAAAGCTTGCCGATTACATAAAAATTCATATTTTCAAAATCCCCTACGTATCTCTCTAGCTATACTCATGTAAATTAATTGAATTTTAATTTTTTATAAATTCAAATTTGCGTCAGTTATACTGCGTGCCACAGAGCGTTTCAAATTCAACTTGCCTCGCGAGAATGGTTCCAGCGTCACCATTTTGTATAATTTTTTTTAAAACATTTTTTTTGTTCACTTGAAGATATGACTAATAACATCCTCTTGCCCTTCCACCAACAAAAAAAAATCGCGAAAAATTACTTTATTCCAGACGTTCACAGTGGTATAAGCCCTTAAAACCAAACTACAATTGCTCGGTATGCCACTAACTCTACTACTATGTATGCAACTATCTTTTTATGCATTATGGTTCTAAAGCTAAAACCAAGAAACCTGGCTGCCATCGCTGTGGGGCATGTATTACCAAGTTAATTGTTACCCCGTCAGCTTGTTTCTTTTAGCCCTATGACTCCCTTTATCACACTTGCATTTTTATTTAATTATGTATTAGTTTTACAGTAAAAAAAACTCAAGCTGAAGTCACAGCTAATTAAATAAAGCATCGAATGAAAAATATCAACATTATTTTTAAACTTTCATATACCACAAAGAAAAAATTTGCGATAGTAAAAAATGTTCGTTTACCTGGTAAAATGGGCCGCAGTGACGTGATTTCTCCGTGCGGCTCCTCAGTGAGGACTAGCCGGTATGTGCGCGTCCGCCACTAATCAAAGAGCTGGAATACTGTTCATATGTAGCTACAATGTTTAAAGTTTGGCCACCACATCACACGGAGAGCGTGAGCGATAGCTGAAATTTTTTACGGTGACGTCTCTGAGAATATTTAGGATAAAAAAAGATCGTCAAACTCTACGTCAGTAAATTCTACCCAGCCTGGTGGTTTCTTATTCCTAAAAATACACTTAACCACCTACGGGGTTTGATAAGAAAAACTAACGAGCCTTTTTAATATCTCACGCTGTATCTTGCCAATCGAATCATTTTATTTTTATCAATTCGTAGTACTGCCAGCGACGCACGTATCCATTTTCAGCCAGCTGCGATACTTAATTTAGGTTTCGTGGGCGAATAAGTAAGACGTGCTTCTGTGTTCGGCGATATTTTGTCTCACAAAATGTCAGAACGGAAAGTTTGTTGAACGGAAAATCGAATTGGGTGCAACTAAACGTCCAGAATGTTAAAGAAGCCTTTTGGCGATAATGCTATGCTACAGCCATGAGTTTGTAAGTGGTACAACCGCTTTCAGGAAGTCTAAGAAGGTATCGAAAATCACGCAAGATCTGGGTGCCCTAGCTAATGAATCATTGCCGAAAAGGTGAGGAAAGTTAAGGAGACTGCTTGCTAATCGCAGAATCACTATTGGAGAGGTTGCTGAAGAAATTAGAATCTCATTTGGTTCATGTGAAGCGATTTTTTGTAATTTATTATACATAAACGCGTGGCCACAAATTTGTTCCGCAACTAATTAATTCCGCTTTATTTATCTGAAAGTTCTTGGTGAAACACAATATCGTCATGATGCCACAATAACGCTATTCTTTAGACTCCCTGTTACTTTTTTCTATTTCCCAACCACGAAAGTACGCTCAAAGGACATTTTAAACAGTACACAACATAACGGCGAAATCGCGGGCCGACCTCAAGGCGATACCTAAAGAGACGTTCCAACAGTGTTTCTCAAACTGGAAAACTTCAGGGGGACTGTTTTGAAGGGCAAAGTATCAACATTGAAGATTTAATACACACTTGTTCAGAAAATGAAAACCCTTCTTATTTTTTTCATCGTACCTCGTATAAAAAAACCTCGATTCGAAAGTTTGTGATGTCATGTTGATCTTGTACGTACTCTTAAGGTAGTTCCTCTGCGAAAATCTCAACCAAAAGTTTACATACCATGTTTATGTTTAAAAGATTGATAATTGGTTTAATTAGTAATAAATAAAATTAAAAACTACGCATTATTGACTCGGTACTAGTAGATAATACGATGGATATCATTTATTGCCGTAAAATATATTTTATATTGTGTTTTTGATCTACCATTGCCAGTAAACTTTTCTCCGGGACTGTCCAGGCTTTGCACCAAAATTGTGAGGGCTTTTCATGGTTATATCTTGGAAACTAGATGGTGAATCATTCTCATTTTTTTCACATTATTCGTGATATCTTACTCTAGCTTATCCTCGTTTTTTATCAATTTCTTAATTTTAGTTTTGACGGTAAAATTAATGATGTTCTGTTTGCCCATCATAACGCATTTGTTGCGTGTAAACCAAGCCAACTTTAAGTGTAAATATCTCAGGTTTGGGGTGGTCAAACTTATTCAAATTGCACAGATGTTTGGATAATGTATTGAATAACATATATGTCAAATTTTAACCATTTCTTAATTCAACTCTCCTGTGAAGGTACTACCTTAACACAGTCCAAAAGTTTTCCAGCAAGGAATCTCACGATCTATACCGAAAAATTTCAGGCTTGTGTTCGGGCATGCGGCGGAATTTGCATTCATTAAATGAAATGCTGACTGCATACATTTATCATATCGTTGTACAATGCTACGAAAGCAGGAAAACCAAATGTGAACGCAACAGGAAATAAAGAAATGGCGGAAATTGAAGCCATGATTCTGATAGTTTCAACTTTGCATCGTTGGAATGCAACGAGAATATTTTTTCGTCATATTTATGCTACAAAAATCGCGGAAATATTTTTGAAGATCCTTGTTAGGGATCCATGACCTAAACTTGGAAATAAAGAGTTTATATAGTAATAAAATTTCAACACCATTGATTTTGCAAGGATCAGAATATCAATGAGCTCGCACTCCTACTCCGGGCAAAACTTTCATCCTCGCGGTCTATTCGTTGTGCAGAGCGTTCACGCTGCTGAATTCAACTTCGAATCCGCGGTCGAGCTCACAGTCTCTCGCGATACACCCGGATACGCTCGTTCTCTCAGGGGACGCACACCCCCACTTTGCACCCGCTCCCTCCCGCTCTCAAGCCTCCCTTTCCCATCGTGTTCCATACTCTATCTTTTAAACTCCGGAGGTCCAACGGTATGAAGGGGAAAAAAGAACTCGAGGATGAAGGGGAGGAGGACGAGGTGAATCTCCTGTTAGTGCTAAGAGAACAGTATGGGATATCTCTCCAGCGAGGTCTCTTTTCCTTAAGGGTCAGAGCCGTGCATCACCCTGCGCTATTCTATAACCAGTACCTGGAAGACCAAGCATTGCTTGGTCTTGAGGGAGCTGAGTGCATAAAAAGTGTATATATTTCGCTATACTATTTCGAAAAATTGTGATACTAAGTAAAAGTCATCAAGATCCATAATGTAAGACGATTCAGGGAGGTATTCATTTTATTGTTAGTAGATCATTAGTTTATGCAATTCAGTTTGGCTGTTTAATTCTATGAGCTAGCCAGCGCAAGCACACGAAGCGCCAAATGGCTGAAAAACGGAGTAACAATCTTATTTAACAGTAAAACAGTTATCACACAATTATAGATAAGAAAATAAAGCGTTCCACTAACAATCATATCGGTGTGGTCATCTCTTTTGTATACATGTTTTTCTATACTTAATGAATTGTAAAAAATCCCATGTTGGTCCTGCTTGCCAGCATACGTATTTGTTGACCGACGAATTGATTTAGTTGGAAATTTCGCGTTTATCTTTCACTGTTCACGGAACCAGAGTGCACTGCAGATCACTTCACTGCGTTTTTGAAAAGTATTTCCGACTTTATCACAACCATAAACTGCAATATTTTTGAAACAATAAGTTGCAGTACAAAACTCACGGTCTTGAAATGAGGATAGTCGGCAAACAAAAGAAATGTTTAACTTTCATATAAACATTGGGTGCGTGATGATAACGCAATATATCGTAAGACAAACATAATGCTAGCTTCCGTCTACCCAAACTGTACAAACTACCAAACTAAAGGAAAACACTTAATTCAGCGACATTCCCACCACTTCAGACTCGTTTTTCACATTTTCGTAGTATGTAGCCTTCCTAAAAATGCTCCTCGCGAACAAAGTGCGATCGCCTTAGTTTTAGACCTAGGACTGCAACTTGTCAATTTTTCATGCCATTCAACGTGTGTCGTTACTTTTGAAAAGGGAGCACTAGCTTTTCATGTTTTTATACTCTGGTTTGCACTTGGATACTACATACTGCCTGGTCGTATCGACGCTTCCTTTAGAATTAAAAATAAAGAAATCCCAATAGCGAACGGGTGATATATTTAAGGTCGATGGGTAATTTAAACATCAAATCGAGTGGATACCATATGTTTTGCAATATTACCCGACGTCAGCGATGCTAGTGACAACATAACTAAAAATAAATTTCCCTAAGGCTACAATTCCGCATCATTGCACTTCATTTCAAAACCTGTTCGTAATACCGTAACAAAACCGCAGTGAAACGAGTGGCCCCAGTGATATTGCTGCTTAGCGCTAAGTTTCGACTCCTGACGGTAGGTTTGCTAGTCGCTACTGTCGGTTAAAATAAACGAATGGCTATAATGGTGCACGGCCCAAAGTGTCTGACTGTACATATGATCCTGTGGTCGAGATTGCGGGGGCCGGACGTGTAACATGCAGCCTCACAGATCTGCTCTGTTTTGCTATACTGATAATCATGCATTTCTGCCGAAAGCATAAACTTTACAATTATTGCTAGGGACACTATTCTCGATTATGAGTTGTTTAAGCGCGCTCGATAACTCTCAAAGAAGTTTTTCCACAGTTGAGGGCTAGATTCATTTGCACCCGAAAGAGGTAGATTTCGTTTCATTCAGGGTGCATTCGGATACGACTGTACTTAGATGTAACCAATATGGCCGGTATAGGTTATGTAGTGGTACATAGGTACAGCAGGGAGGCTAGAGTTCGAACTCCGCATTCCGATTCGCGCGCAAATTGGTCGGTTTGTTTGGATTGATGCGAATCGATATACTACGACGTTTGGTCAATCTACAGGAATAAATTCGACAACTAATGTTCCTAACCTCAATTTGTTAAGGTTACGCAGAACTCCTTTTGAGGTAGTACACGCATAAAATGGTGTGAGACAGAAAGTTTTGTAATTTAATACTAATATTGTCCAGGGCATCCTGCATACGTTTTTCAAATTTGAAATACATTGACCATCCTGTTATTAAAATAATCGCTTTTGAAATTGGCATTTCGGACACGCACAGCATAACACAAATCCCGGAGAACATCATATTTCTTTTGATAATGAAAAAATGAAGAGATAGAAGCTCATGAATAACGATGAAATGATAGATGGATTTTTAATGGTTGTTCTGAAAAAAATTCTCACTTTCAACCATGGACTTTTAAATTGAATGAGTGCTCAAAGTATGGAATACGTATCGATTATGATTAATTACGATTAGTCGCCTTTGCTATAACTACAGCTACCCTGCATATGTAATGTACACGCAGAAGTTTTTGTCGGCATGTTTGTAGAATAAAGAAGCCAATCCAGGATGCATCCTCCAAGTCTGGAACAAAATATAATAACCTTACTTTTCTTTATAGCCCGAATTTTTTGTGTTGCCGAGGTGTAATGTGTGATCAAGTTGTAGGAACGTTGAGCTTTGAGGGGCAATGCGTAGTTGTACAATACAAGTCGAAAAATCACTCTCTCAAAACCAATATATTTTGACAGTATGTCATGTTATAAATATTCCCCGAAAATTTTGAGGTAATTGGATCAAAATTGACAGATTTATAGGTTGTTATGTTGACGCCCGTCGGAACGCTCGAAGCGTCGTTCGAAACTTGAAACGCCTTTTTCTCGAAAGTACATTTTCAAAGTCGGTGAGCAAAATATTTCAAAAACTACTGCATCGATCTTTTTGAAATGTTTAGAGCTCTTTCTAGATGTCAAAATATAGTATTTGATCGAACGGTATTTTTGCGATGTATACTTTTGTTTTGATGAACGAAAAATACCCATTTCTTGTTTCGCAAAAATCAAGACACTGAGCACACGCCATTTTTTTAAATTTGATATTTTGGATATTTTAAAATGAATCTTAGGACAAACTAATATACTAACGAAATATGTCCGATTTTTTCATATCAGATCACTTCGTTCAAAAGGGCATTGCTCACCGCAAAATACGTTTTTGAGAGGTGCTGCTTCCTGGTCATCGGCTGTAAATCGATAATAATTCAATATTTTTACATAAAAAGAAAAATAACTGTGTTCTTCAAACGATACTTTTTCAAATACCTATCTAATTTTGTAGAAATTTATCATCACGATTTTCTTTTAAAAAACCCAAAAAATGAGCTGTTCTCGCCTGTTACAACTAGGCATAACCTGTTAAGTGTAGTATATAATTGTCATTTTCACATTTTGGCACCCATGATACGGTACGGAAAGAAAGATAGGTAATGTGAACGCAGCGAAGAATGTCACGTGAAAAAGGACCGAACAGGCACGAAACCGAATATGCAATCAGGTGCTAAACAAAGACGAGCTGAATGAAAACCTAGGGGCAAAATAAATTGTCTAGCAAAGAACAATGATAACCGATCAAAGGTATATCTTTTTATTTATTTGCGATATTAAGACATATAACATGTGATATTATCAGTATGCAGGTTGTCTCGGATGGTGCTACAAGCTGAAATATAATTTCAGACGGTACGGATTATGATAAAAATTGATTCAAATAAACGTAGTTCTGTTGCAAGAGGGGGAAGGGTAGGGATGTCGATTTGACCTTGGGTATAATCGCCGAGGTCATGTGAAGGTCAATTTTGAATTTTTTATTAGAACCCTTATTTTTTATTGTCTATTCTTATAGCTTACCTCGAGAGCTTTGCAAATCACTGTGACTTGAAAGTTACAACACCACCGGTTTCAGTATTACTGTAGTAGGCCTTGGGTGCGTTTGCGACGAGTTTTCCCCACATCGAAACAGCGAAATAGCCTCTTTACACCCAAGCACAACATATCCACCAGATTTCGTGAAAATCCTTTCGCCCGTCTAGTTAACCTTCACAAATGTATAAACAAATAACTACGAGGGTGGTTCGAAAATTCGATGCAAAAATGACGTCTAAAAAAACCCTGATTTTTAAGAATTGTTTTCACAGTCAAAACAAAGTCTATTCTTACAAAACTTTTAAGGGTGTTTAATCAACTATTGAATAATACAAAAATATTTTTTGTTGCGAAATTATTAATTTTGTTCTTAAATATTTACTTGTGTTTATGACGTTGCGCCGTTGGTACTATGAGTTTGTGTACATGCTGGCATCTCCAAATTGTGTCTGAAACAAACCGGAGAAATTTTTTCATCATTTTCATATACAAATGTCGTCGATGAACTTTAAAAATCAAATAAAAGTATAAAACTAAGGAAATTGTGCAAGTTTGAAATTAAAGTAATTATTTTCGCGAAAAAAGTCTGATTCTTTATATGACATTTATTGTTTCCTTTCATTTTCTTATTATTTATTTAAGTTCATCGACGATGCACATACGGGTATTCTGACGATCTAGCCGGGCATAAATCAATTTCTAAAACTTGACGCAGGTGACGAAAAACCGGTCATTATTATTGTTAAATGAATAGAGAATAATAGGCAAACCTTCCCCGTCTCTCATCGGTTGCACCCACGCCCCAGTTCCAGTCGAAACTTAACCATCGCTGCAAGTGTACGTATCTTTCTCGGCTTTCTAAGTTTGACTGTCTCAAAAAGTTCTAAATTGTTACATTTTTTACTAGATTTTTACGCACAAAAAGCTTTTTGTTGTATTTCCGGGTTCGTCCCGGTCATAATTTAAACTGTTATTACGAGATGATAGTTTGTACAAATTAATCATCAACAAATCAGCCGCACTTATCCGCACTTTTTCAAGTCAGTGGTGAACAACCATGATAGTGAAAAGAATAGAGAATTTATATTCGGGCGGAGTGTAACCTTGATATTATAAATAGGCTATTACTAAATTCCGACCCACTGATCACTAGCAAGAGACCAAACCCCCAAAAAACATGAATGCCGTTCATGAAGGATGCAATTGAATTGATGATTCCCGCTGAACCTGACTCTGAAGATGACTCACAAGGAACATCACTCAAGTATCCGCCGTCGATTTGGTTGAAACGCATATGTGGCAAAGCATTGAAAACTATTAGACAGTTATTTTATTAATCTGCGGAAAAACGGTTTTAAGGGGGGAAATCGTCCCTCAAAGAAAGATGTATCGAGGGGTGGTTATGCAGTCTACCGATCTGAATGAAACAAAAACCTAAATTCTTCTGATGTAAACCGATGAAAAATGCACTATAGAATAATTGAAAAAAATTAAATGAAGATTTGACACGACTTTCTTTGAGGGATTGTTTTCCCCTTAAAAACGTTTTTGGGCAGTTAAAAAAATACGTGTCTAATAGCTTTCAATGCTTTATCACATATATGAGTTTCAACGAAATCAGGGACGGACACTTAAGTGATGTTCCTTGTCAGATACAGATTCGGAGGAGGTTCCTGAAGACACAGAGTGAGCAGGACGAAGAAGAGCCATAACACTAATCATTACCTTAGTCATATGAATTATATTACGTATTGTTTCAGCCAAAAATAAACATTTAAGCTAAAAAGATAGTTTTATTATTTTTTTCTACAAAACCCAATATTTTAAGACACATTCATTGCAAAACTCTTCCTATAGCTTAAACTCAATTAGAGAGTCATTACAAATTTAAAAATCGCAAGAAATAATGTTGACCGTCTAGATTGGCAAAATGTCCCTATGTGCGATGGTTGGTTATTACGTAATTACAAAACCTTAGAAGAAGTCAATTGGTCGAATAGAACTTTTTTAGTCGTGTGCACAAGTGTCAAAAACGTACCTTCGAGAAAAACGTGTTTAGAGTTTTCGGTACACAAAAGTTGTAGTTATTGAAAAACTTACCGCAGTCGGAGATTAATCTGTTAAATGAAAGTTCCGAGCAAGATTCGAACCCTGTACTCTGGGTTGCCAACCAAGCGCCTTGCCGCTGCGCCACACTCATACGCTTGGCGATATGCGTAATTTACGGGGATAAGCGCGCCGCATGAAACTTTGGCGTCATTTTTCTCAAAAACCAGGGCGCAATCGAAAGTATTCCTTTAGCGTGGTACTCTGGGGGAGTGCCCCCACAATATAGCTGAGACCCATCAAAATCCGTTTGTATCGTACTTGGGACTCTCCTTGTTAGTCAAAAGATCTTGGTTGCGCCGTATACCTGCTAACGCGCTATCGTCCCCTTTACCAACCTATACATATAACTACCGACATTCTTCGCATAGAGCTATACAACTTTAGGCATAGATTCTTCAAGAGCTCTCTTACAGATGTGGTAAAAACATCGGAAATTTTGACGATTCACATGTATGCCCATAGTCTCTTTTTAGGCTTGTACACTTCGTACAACGCTGCTCGACTTTGTTGATCTCTTTCGAATAATAGGATTGGTCCAACTGCAAAATAGGTATTCATTTGCGCAATCACTTTCTCGTTTGAATAAAATCTCCTTCCCGCCAGCCATTTTTTCACGATAGAGGACACGCAGTAAACTGAGGAACCCAAACCTGGAGAATAGGGGGAATGCCGACCGATCTGGAACCGTAGCTACATTAATTTTGGGGCCACAACTCCTGGGGAGTAAGCTGGTGCGTTGTTGGAAATCAGTTGACTTGCTTGATTCGAAGGAACGCCAATCGCAGAGTAATAGGCCGATGTAGCTGAGACTTGGTATGATTCCTACAAGAGACTGAAAATAACCATGATACACGCCAGTCGTGCTATGTCTCTGCCATTGCCCGGTCTTTCCAAACCACCCTTGTAATGCTTGTGTAATAGTGTAGCACAGAGTAGAATACAGCATGAACTGTGGATTTATTCACTGGTCCTTACCTATCGTTTTCCAGGCTTTTTCCCTTCTTCCCCCGTCATCGCCCTCTTCTTTCGATGCCTCCTTCTCTTCTTCTTGCTTTCGTTCCTCTCGAGGCTTCTTCTCTCACACTCCACTTCTCTTTCTCAGCTTGCCTCTTATTCGCACCGACAGTTCTTTACATACGGTATCTGTACGACAGGATACTACTATATACGCTCCGATATGTAATTCCCGTATACTTAATCCACGCTCGCGCTGGTAGAAACGCTGGTGGTAATGAGGCGACTGCCGTTCCGCCGACGGGCCTACTCACAAGGAAACGTTGCGAGATCGATGTCTCCGATTTCGATGAAATTTGGCATGCTTGTAGAATGGGTAAAAATAGGCGACACGTATTTTTTTATATCGGCGGAAGCCGATTTTTAAGGATTGAAAAGTACCCTCGAAAATTGGGGTGTTTTTCGTTTTTCGTCGATAACGTTTTAACGGTACGAGATATGGAAAAACTTCAAATTGCAACAAGGTTTATTTTTTCGTGTACTATACATTGGAGATGAGAACGATGCAGATAGCAACAAATTTCATATTGTTTATTGCAAAAATGCAATTTTTTCAACCGTATCTCCAAGAATTTTTAATCGATTGGGATGTAAATTTGCATACATGTAGAGAATGGAAAAGTGTGGATACGGATTTTTTCTTTTTCCGATATCTCACAATTAAGGGGTTGAAACTGCCCGTCGATTTTTTTGCCGAGAGCATCGTATTATCAGCTAGGCTTTTGGCATTTCGGTCTAAATTCACGTCAATATACGTTCGTGTTATGACGCAATTGCATATTTGTAACATTCCAGCCCCTCCGCCCCAACGGCCCCCCTCTCGAAAGGCAAACATTCAAAGTTCTTACCGTGCGGGATGGACGAAAATTTGTAGAAATAAAAATGGGTTACAAAGAAAGTACAATCAGTCAAAAAAATCGATACACATTTTCTCGTTTTGGCGGAACGACACTCTTAAGGGGTCAACGCACCCTTAACAACTTCGTTCTTTCTGTAGCTCGTGAACGGGCCGAAATAAAAATAAAGTTCGGAAGGAAAACATGTTGTATTCTTCGACTACTAGACGTTCATGATGATAATGATGCGTACAGCAATAAATGGCGTGTTGTTTATTGCAATAATTCGTGAATTACTTGTGAAAAATCACTCTTCAGTTTTCTACTAATATGGGCAGAGGCAAGGATCGCAATCACGGACTGACTTCGTGCTTCGGGGAGCAACTGGATTACAATTGTATATTTACGAAGAAATTCTCCCCCGCCACGTACTGCCTTTGAAGATTACAACACAATCGGAAAAGTGTTCTCACGCTTACTCATTTAGGAAATGTTTTTTTATGGATTATAATTATTACAATAATGATAGTCATGATAAAAGTGTTTGAAACAAAGAGATTTCTTACACCACGCACAAGTGATAATAGCTGCTTCGCCGCATATATCGCATGTCGGTACATTTTGTGAAAAGCAAAATTCTACTGGATTTTCGAAGTTTGGTGGTCTTTCTTCTTCGTACCCGCTTTTGTACCACGCATATTTGAAAAGATTTGTAAACCGTGGAGAAGAAAACTGGTTGTGTGTAAGAGATTGTAATTTAACAATATTGTCTCTCAAATGCAGATTGACATCGTAATTGTATAATATTACTGCGTCAGAAAAGTGTTCGACGAAGTTTTTCCATACACGGAAGCCATAAACATCAAGGGGCTGTATCATTCCAGTCGTACCTGCAGGAATTACTAATTATCATATGGACTAATTATCTACAGAACTAATGAAACTCGTGCAATATATTTAGCTGCTGGAATGGTTAAAACTTTAATATCTTTCCCTTGCATATCCATTTCTTTAAATGCAGTTGGACATTGACCGCTCCAAGAATCCAGAAGTATTACCGATTTTGGACCCGTATTGGGAATATATACTTCTTGGAACCATCGCTTGAAATGATTAGTCGTCAATTTTCCAGATTTCGAAGCCAATAGAAATATATATTTCGGCTCTGAACATAGTTTGTTCCACTCGAGGACCAAATTTGCCGGTAGGTTCGTTTAAAACGATCAACATAGGTGCCAAAAGCTTGCCACTCGCAGAAACCAAAGGCTGTATAGTATAACTGTGTGTTGATGTTTTCGATTGCACGACTGCCTCAACGGATTTCTGCCCTTCTTTCGCCAATGTGCGGCCTGTATGTAGCTCTAAATTGAATCCACTCTGATCAGAATTAAATGTGTTTTCAGCCCCAACGTTGGCTATGTTGACTTTCACCATTTCTATAAATTCGATAGCTTTGTTTTGAAGTGTATTAGCGTTTAATAATTGTTGTTTTGTTACATATTTAGTAATCTTCCGTGACACAATTCCATGTTGGTTTTTGAATGTCCTTAGCCAAGAAGCGGATGCTTGGAAATTTACGGCTGGTATTTCTACAATTTCTCGTGCACGTAAGGCCCATCGTCGAAGATCTATATCATGGACAGGCAGCCTTCTGTCCAAAGCATCATTAAAATTGTTTAACGTGTAGTGAGCTATCTTTGTTAACTTTTCTTTGTAGGTGCCACCCTTATTTATACTATGGGCCCATCGGCGCAACTGCGGCTCTGATTTCATCTTTTTGAATTTCGTTTGAACAGATGATAACTTTCTTTTCCCATTTGCCCCGGATCTCCAGTAATCTACAGCTCTTGTCTTGTATTCGTAACTCAATTCTTCTATATCTTGGGTACATACATTTTCATCAATTTTTGGATCTAGGTATCGTTGTCCGTGCCAATCTCCTTCACTGTCATCTTCTATTACGGCTGCTTCATGAATTTCATTTGGTGACAGAAAATCCAAACCAGTTTCGACTTCCATTTTCATAGGTTGATCCATCGCTTCAATGATCATGTTTTCTAGATCCTTACTGAACTGTTCTTCCTGTTTGGTGATTGGAGTGCGAGGCAAATTCATAGCACTTATCGCTGTGGATAGAAGTTGAATAACATTCACCGGATTAACGTACATTTTTATTTGTATTTCGAATACAAAATGTATGGCTCGCTTCTCCGTCGTAACTGCAGCAATAATGATCGTTGGTGAATTTATATGACTTGAAACCCAATTGATAAATACACACGAAAAAAACAACGACGACACACGCTATTACCAGAACTGCTATTAATCTTTAATAAGGCGATTTCAAGGTTATCATGAGAGCCGCTCTTTGCACCGTAGTCGCTCTTTGCGAAGATTTATTTCTTTCGTTCATTGGTTCCGCTGTTTGTGAAATTAAAGTTAAAGATAAAGATTAAATTATGCTGCGTTATAAGCTAATAAAATGTTTGCATCATTCTGTTCATGAGTTGCAGCGGCAACCCAAAAACGCTGTAACCTCTGCAGCTAATGCCTTCGATACGGTGAGCGGAGTGGAATTTCTTCGTAAATATACAATTGTAATCCAGTTGCTTTCCGAAGCACGAAGTCAGTCCGTGATTGCGAGCCTTGCTTCTGCCCACATGAGTGGGAAACTGAAGAGTGATTTTTCACAAGTAATTCACGAATTATTGCAATAAACAACACGCCATTTGTTGCTGTACTCATCATTATCATCATGAACGTCTAGTAGTCGAAAAATACATTTTTTCCATTCGAACTTTATTTTTATCTCGACAACGAAGAAATGTGTATCGACTATTTTGACTGATTGTACTTTCTTTGTAACCCATTTTTATTTCTAGAAATGTTTGTCCATGCGGCACGGTAAGAACTTTGAACGTTTGCCTTTCGAGAGAGGGACCGTTGGGGGGGGGGGGCTGGAATGTTACAAATATGCAATTGCGTCATAACACGAACATATATTGACGTGAATTTAGACCGAAATGCCAAACGACCAGCTGATTATACGATGCTCTCGGCAAAAAAATCGACGGGCAGTTTCAACCCCTTAATTGTGAGATATCGGAAAAAGAAAAAATCCGTATCCGCACTTTTCCATTCTCTACATGTATGCAAATTTACATCCCAATCGATTAAAAATTCTCGGAGATACGGTTGAAAAAATTGCATTTTTGCAATAAACAATATGAAATTTGTTGCTATCTGCATCGTTCTCATGTCCAGTGTATAGTACACGAAAAAATAAACATTGTTGCAATTTGAAGTTTTTTCATATCTCGTACCGTTAAAACGTTATCGACGAAAAAACGAAAAACACCCTAATTTTCAAGGGTGCTTTTCAACCCTTAAAAATAGGGTTCCGCCGATATAAAAAAATACGTGTCGCCTATTTTTACCTATTCTACAAGCATGCCAAATTTCATCGACATCAGAGACATCGGCCTCGCAACGTTTTCAGTGACGGATTTATGATGCTCCGCGTAAACCGACGGATAAGGATCATTCGGCTCCCAAACGAAAAAAAGACGCACGTTAAATCCTACCGTGATATCGGGACCATTCAGATTTATTGATCGTTTTTGTCTCGTGGATCGAAAACCTGCGTGAAACCGCCCGCGTTTCTTCCAATGTTTTTTCTCTTTCAGGCGGTGAAAACTTGATCATCAGCTTGCTGATCAACATGACTATTGATCTTTAAAAAAATATGGACTACTTTTGCACAAGAAACAAAAGCAGAAACCATTGTCCACTGCTTCGATAATTAACAATGGAAATTGTACCATTAATAATCATTACTTGGGTAATGATTGATAGAAACCATTATCACTAACTAATCTCGGATACTTTCACTTATTTAGGGTGTAATTAATAACCTTTTACGTTTCCATTATTTCTTACCGAAGTGATGGATCCATTTCTGATTGTCCAAATGATGTTTGCGGTTCTATTCTTTTATATGAAAAAAAGAAGATCGAACTCGGTTTTCGGATATTGGAAGTTTACTTTACGCGTTTAAACAGACATTATATTGGATCGCCCGGAAATTCCTATCGATTTTTAACTATTAAATAAAAGCGAAAAAACTGAAAGAAATTTCTGGACAACCAAACACTTTACCGGGTTGAAAAAAATCAATTTTGTCGTTGTCTTATTCGAAAAATATATCTTTGAGAATATGCCCTTACATTTTTAGGGGCATTCCTAATATTTTCAAAGTTATTGACCTGGGAGCTGGCTCACCTTTCCCAGGCGTTAGTACTTTTTAGATACAAAAGTTCGGTACAAGAAACTTTAAAAACATGTTTTTACCTGGCGGACACAATTTAAAAAAAAACTATACATTCAATCGGTTTGACATTTTAACACATTATTCAATATATCTGTGGCCATTGAATGAAACACGGGCCTGGCTGTTCATCAATATCCTTTTTTCATCACGAAAAGACGCAACAAAGTTGTTGTTTCTTCTAATTTTTTAATGGTTGCCGATTTTTAATTTTCCCGGCAAACCTTTCTCCGTAGCTTATGCAATAGCAGTTTACACGCAAATTGAGATTTATTTTGTATTTTCCGCACAGATAATTTCGACGAACACAATCACGTAGTTTTTGGAGGCGTTTTGCCAATCGAAACAAATTCGTACAATAAACTCGAGAAAAACATTGACATTTTTAAAAATATAATTTAATAATACTACGATACGATTTCATAGTTTCAAATAACGACGTTATTATTTTCCCATGTGAAAAAAATCTGAAAATCAGACCAACTTTTCCAACAGAAAATAGAATATCCCCTCAATAAATCCGTGGTCATGTTATTTGCAGGTCCGACGAGGACGACCCCAGTGGCCTAAAGTACAGGAGGATAGACGACGAGAACGTTCAGGACAAGGAGCGATTCGCCAGGTTCGTGTTACAGAGTGTATCACATTGTTTATTTATCTTACGAAACGCTGGTATGAAAGCCCGCTAGAATAATTGAAAACCCCATCGAGCGGCGCAAATCAAGAGTGGAAAGTTCTGATCTTTCTCATTTCGAATCTGTTCCTTGTGGTCTAACTTACCACGTAATGGTTTCGATGAAGTTTTTTCCGCTTGTTTCTTTTCACGGTTTCACGACTCGTTGAGCCGATTCGATCGTTTCGTGAGCTATTAGGTAACTTGAAATATATCAATCGTTCTCGAACCACGCCGAATCTATTTTTCTTGTAAGATCGCGTATATGCGCAAGTAAAACGTGGAATTTAGAACCACACTTTATTTACTGATAATTTATTTATTGTTGAAGAGACTAGTGAGAAATGCTAGTTAATTCGTCTACTGTAGCAGAATTTCGACCGTTGGGATTACAACTAAAATATAGATTGAGACAATTATTCTTCGAAGCGAAACGTTTTTTTTTTATCTGAAAATGTTTTTCAAAAACCGGAAACAGAACCTAAAAAACTTAAAACATATTTTACAAGTAGTTAGAAACTTGCTACTTTTTTTTAAACCGAATGATGTGACCAACCCTTCATTTTCAATCCCAAATTGTTCAAAAATACAAACGCTTTTTCGAGTCCGAGGTTTTTCGTGTACGAAAAACTCCATAACCACTTAGCCATTTTTTCCTAAATGTAATTTCTTCGACATTTTGCAATATTCCGAACAGATTTTCATTCGAACCCCGATTTTTTTCGACACATAAATTATCTCCCCTGAGGAAGGAAAGGCCTGGAACAGAAGTGAACAAATTTACTGTGCAAACACAGAGAATATTATCCATGAGATTGAAGTTTGCGGTTTTTTAACTACGAAAATCCCTAAAATATGTTTAACGACGTTCAATAAGAGATCTACGATCTTAATGCGCAAGTAAAGATTTCGTCCAATAAAAAAATAAGGGGAAAAACGCGAACATAAACACATTTTCGTTGCATTCCAACAAGCTTCGGCACCATTATTATTTTTCATTCCGGACGCTATTTCGCGTTGCGTCAAATGTCCGCGAATAACACGTGTATGGACGTGGAATTATTTTATTTTCCGTTGGGCTACATTCGCTGTTGTCACTTTCCACTTTGAGCTGATTAACTATGGAGAATGCAACGATTGTGGTCAAATTTGGAACCTCTTAATTTACACAATTATGGGGACCGTCGGTCTAGTAACCTCCCCTGGACTTGCTGTCACTCCAAGTGTCAATGTGAAGCGTTTGAGGGACGCGTATTTAACAAAGCCTGAGCTATTTAAAACTTAAACGCTTCTGGTCCAGAGGTTTCAGGTGTATGTTAATCAGGTCACGATTTATATGCCCACTTCATTAGAAGCACATACGGATGTACTCATAACGTGCAAGTCGTAGTAACCGCAATACTGGTATTAATGTGTAACAGTACACATTCCAAGTATTATCACTTGGAAGGGGTAATACGTGGATGTGTAAAACTTGGAAGATGTCTTCAACCATCAAGCTCGAAGATAGAATTTCCTTCTTTTGATCGTGGTATCGTAGAAAATTGAAAGAGACGACTGGAATTCGAGCCAAGTTCCTAACCTCCATCAAGCATCAAATGCACATGGAGAAGGAAAAAAGAGGGAGAACAAGTGGTAGAAAGGAAGTAGAGGAGGAGGAAAAATTGAAAGTTGGAGAAAAGCAAATAAGGAAAGGAGGCTGCATCCATCACAATGGTCAGCCAAAGATGACGGAGATTCATACTAGCTGTGATGACTGCGGGACTGCAGGTATCAAATACACTTGCAACAAAAGATCAGAGAGCAGTACGAGTAAGTGGCGACGGAAAACGAGAATGATGTCCAGAACGAAGCTGGGAAAAAAACGAGTCGTATTTTGCGGCAAGCCAAGAAATATAGAAAGAGATCGAGTCTGAACAGAAGAAAGAAATATTCTCAGTTCACCTTCGCATCGCCATGAGAGCCCTTGCGGCATTCAGTAATTGCGTTATTAACTTAAAAGTCAGGTTCTCGCGCTCGCCTCCTTACAAAACATCCCGCGAAGACCCCGACAGGAAGCGAGACCCGCGCGCGACGTCGATAGATGTGACGCGAACAACATTTCCCACTTTCATACCACGCAACGATAGAAATGATACGACGAGTAACCGAGAATATATTTAGTCCCATGGAAAAATGTACAACTGGTTTGACACTGGTACAGTACTGCGCCCCCTCTATTCTATGGATGGCCATTCCCTGGCATAAGTGTGGGTTCATTAATATACCATTGTTGAAATGTTATCTTCGGGCTACGGCTGGCTACCGATATCGTACCGACATTGGTCTTCACCCGAGCCCGAAGCTAGTGCCAAGGTTGGCCCAAGTAACAGCCAATATCATACCAGAATTAGTCCCGATGCTCGTGCCAAGGTCGGCCTAAGTTTCAGCCAGTATTATGTCAGCGATGGTATTAATACGCTTATATATAGGCCTTATATACGCGATTTTGCCGAATTTCGAAGGTACTTTTCTAGACGCGGTTAAAAAAATGACGCATATATTGACATTTTTTTACAGATCATTTATGCACATGGTTAAGTATATGTAAAAAAAATCAGAAATATTAACAAATGGCGGAGATATAACATAATAAAGCAATGTATTTTTTTGCGCGCGCGTTAATGGTGAAAATTCGCGGCATCGATGTGGGTGTCTGAAAAAAAATGAACATATTTATAATTGCATAATGAATGTATCTTCAGTGTGAACCAACAATATCATTTTAAAAAAAATTATGACAATAAAAATTCGAAACTTAAAATTTTTCTACTCAATTTTCTGTCGATATTTTATTTTTTATATTCTTTTGTGTCGTTGAAATCTTTGTTTCTGTGGTTCACACGATAGGTGATGATTTAGCTCTTGAACCTTCGTTCAAGAGTTAAAACTTTCACAGGGTTCAAAAAGATGAATCGTGGAAAAACGGCTTTGAAGTTGGCGGTCGGGCGCGCCGCGCGGTATCTATTATAAATACAATCTTACCTTATTTTTGGAATTTTTGGAATTTTTCAATTCTGTAAAGCTTAAAATATTCCTAACCGTTCAGGCTAATGGAATAAAAAATAATTTGAAAAATGAAATTTTTTGAAATTTTTCGCGCATATAAGGCCTTAAAACAGACCCGACGTTTGCGTCGACGTTGGCCCAAGTTCTAGCTAATATCGTATCGACGTTGGTCTGGTCCATTACCAACAGTAATTCGATAATGCCCCGAGGTTCGACCAATATTATATTATGTACGTATTTTGTTAATATATATATGGTAGTGCGCAGCAATAAATACAATACTTTGTCGGCATTACATAAATATTATAATTTTTTATTATTGAACTCACCTACAGATTTGATCATTTATTATTCAAGAAAGTAAATGTTGGTACGAGAGAATATTGAGTATGAGTGATAATAATAAGATAATACGATATGTCAAATTATTTCGCAAATAAAATATTAATGAAAAACTGATATGTGGATACACGAGAGATCGGATGTGAATTACGCATTGTTATACGCATCAATGATGTTTCTTTTGGCGCGTCTTTTTTTCGGGTCATACTTACGCGAACAAACGATAAAGCTGACTGAGCGATTAAGTTTTTTTTTCTAAATCCAATTTTATATATATTTTTTATAGGTTAAATAGTCTGAGCGCGTCTTTTTCGGGTGATACTTTCGCAAACAAGCGGTCAAGCAAACTGAGCGATTGAGGTTAGGATGACAAACTCCCCACGCATGTCGCGCATACGGTTTCGAACCCTTGAATACGATTGGCTGAGAATCTAGGTTTAAAGATACGCGAGAGACACAAACCACAAGGGAGAAAAAATAGTTAAGTGTCGCACGAAAAACCGACAATGGACCAATGGTGTAAGTGAACGAGAATAACTCTTCGTTCACTTACACCGATATAACACTGAATGGCGATTCGCAAGCAGAGCATGCCATAATTAACGGGGAATGTTTATGGCCCATGATCGGTTCGAGCTATCCACGCCAATGGTTGATTCTCCATTGTAAGTCGACACTGGCGTATTGCTGTATGCCGGTCTTATAAATGAACGTAGGGAAATCAATGGCGGACAGTACTGGCCCATGATCGGCTCCAGTAGTCTACCCCAGCAGTCGGCTCTCCGACGGTAGCCGAAACTAGTCCGACATTGGTATAATACCTGATGCTGGGATTAGATAGGAGCGTAGGACTATTAATG
Organism: Ophion slaviceki; assembly: GCA_944452715.1. Taxonomy (NCBI): domain Eukaryota; kingdom Metazoa; phylum Arthropoda; class Insecta; order Hymenoptera; family Ichneumonidae; genus Ophion; species Ophion slaviceki. The sequence goes on from OX101784.1 coordinate 23,133,429, forward strand.
GCGGGCAGTACTGGTACACGTTCGGCTCCATGAGCCTACCCCAATAGTCGGTTCTCGATCGTTAACCGGAACTGTCCCAACATTGGCGTTATGCTGGATGTCGGGCTTTGAAAAGAGGATCCGTTGAGAAATAGCAGAACCATTGTTTCAACGTTGTGCGAACACTGGTTGCCCACAGTCGGTTAGTCCGTACTGGACTAGACATCGGCCGTTTTGTCGCATTGGCAATTTGATCATGGGGTATTGTCTGACGGCAGTCGTCATCTTCTTATGTAGCGTCAGTGAATTCCGCATGGAACTTCGACACATCGTTTTGATGAAACTTCTCTTCTAAGTTTTCTATGCTAATGCGACGGAATGTTCAGAAATGGTCAATATAAATCCACCCTGGCGTTCTGCAAATATAGAGAAACCGCGCCAAACGCATTCTTCTCAAGACAGTCCAAATGGGAGAATCGAACCTATATGAATGCCTCCGATTTGGAACAATTGGAGAAGCAATCCAAGGATTTATGGAAACGATTGGGGCAATTGTAGGATTAACTACAGCAGTTGCGGAATCAGAGTGAACATTTTGAGTACCAAGAAATCAGGGAACTAATTGAAGAAATAAAAGGATCGATTGAAGACATTGCAGAACCAATTAAAGAAAATCGAAAACCAATTATAGAAATTGGATAACCAATTGCAGAATTTGTAGAACCAGTTGCAGAAATGCAAGAAACAATTGACGAAATTGGAAAACGGAGAAATTGGAGAACCAATTGCAGAAATTGGAGAAATAATTTAAAAAATAGGAGAACCGATTAAAGAAATCGAAGCACCAACCGTGGGAATTCGGGAATCTATTGCGAAAATAACAGAAGCAATTGAAGAAACACGAGAACCACCTGTAGAAATTGGAGAATCAATTGCAGAGATTAACGAACTGACGGCAGAATTTAACGAACCAATTGCAGTCATTGGAGAACTAGTTGCAGAAATAGGAGCAGCAATTGAAGAAAATGGAGAACCAACTAACGAAATCGGAAAACCAATCAAACAAGTTGGACAAATTGCAAAAAGTGGAGAACCGATTGCAGAATTTGGAGAACCAATCGAAGCACTCAAATAATCGATTGATATAATTCGATAACTACCTTGAATCATTTAAGATTAAATACAAAGAATTAAATCGTCACCCGAAGCAATTAGTGCAATTGGAAAACCAATTAAAACAATCTGAGGACCACCGGGATCATCGGGGAACAATCGAAAAACCATCAGTAGGTGAAAAATCAACTAGAACGAGTTGAAACAATGAGAAGCCAATTGAAGAATCACTTACAGAAATTGCAGAATCAATGGCAAAAATTGGAAATTCAATTAAAGGCCTTGGAGAACTTACTAAAGAAATTTAAGAGATAACATCAGAAACTGGAGAACCAATGACAGAATTTGGAGCACCATTTGAAGCATTCAAATAAGCGATAAGTATAATTCGATAGCCACCTTGAATTATTTAATATTCAATATGAATAATTGAAGTATCACCCGAAGCAATTAGTGTAATTGGAATAATCGGAGAATCACCGGAAACAATCGAAGAACCATCTGCAGCAATTGGCGGCACCAATTGTAGGAAGTGAAAAATCAATCGGAAAGCTTTGGGAACGAGTTGAAGCTGGATAACCATCTGGAGTAATCGGCGATTCAATGACAGCTGTTCGAGAACCTACTCGCACATTTGCACACCAATTGAAGCCTTTGGAGGGCCAATTGGAATAATGACAGAGCTAAACACAGTAATTGTGGAATCACCTTCAATAATCGGAGCAATTGAAATAACAATTTTCGTATATGGCGGCTTTCAAAGGGATCGTCCTCCAAGAGCCAACGTTTAATGGAATTACGATGAACGAGGTCAGCAGGTTCGAGATCAGAAAAAAAATGAACCGCGAGTCGGTGGCCCGGATAATCTCAACCAGGACCAACGTCTTCCTGAGCCGGCAACACCCGCCAGGACCGAAAAACGGGGGGGTGGGGGAGGGCAGAACGATATTTGCCTACTCGGAGTTAGAAGAGCCGAGGGCATCTCGCAACGGGTACCTTCGAAGCGCATCTTTGACTGCGAACAGTGCCTCGGAGACCACATCTACCCGCCAAGTACCTCAGACAGTAAATTCACATTCGCGAATCCTACGTTAAGGTATTCCTTTCACGAACCCAAATATTTTACACTTAACTGATCTTCGTCTATAATTAAGTAAAAATACATCCCAGTATACTAGTCAAATTTCAAGCCGAGTTACCGAACCTTTAATGAAAAATTACGACCCTAAAAATCGTCTCATTTATACGGCGCTTTATGGAGATGTCACGGTAGCCACATAATGGTGTCTAATAATTATAATAGTGTCTAATAATTTATACACTAAACAACTCTCGATGCCTGATATAAACTGCTCACAGGTGTAAAAAAGTCTAAAGATTCCGTAACGGCAATGAAAACAGAGGGTCACCGAACGTTTAAAGAAAATATTAATGTTAAAGGTTGGAAAAATGTGACTAGCAAAAGAATTTTCGTAGCCGTGACGTTTCAAATAAATGTAAAAATGTCTCAATGTACTAAATTTGCGCGAAAATGTTTATTCTCGTTTATCGTTGTGTATAATAATCCATTGTAACTTATTTGTTTCATTAACCGCAATTGTAATTAAACCGACGATTCAGAAGGCCCTGCTTATGCCCCCACAAAATACGGCCCTCCGCGAAAGGAATACCTTAACGAACCAATTACATCGTTTCGTTAATTCTAGCTTGGGTGCAAACAGTTCGCCCCCATTTTACATATAGGGGAAATAGCCTAAAAAAAATTTCCCACGATTTCGTGAAACATCAATTGAGATCTCTATCGCGAACTTTTACGTGTAAAATGTAATGAATATAATTCCAAAAATGTTAAACACCGTGTGGGTAATTGCTGATAATTGTAATAAAATCCCTACTAAAAAGCCGTAAAGTATCACAAAAAGCATCTACTCCCCGCAAATAAACAGAAGTAAATATAAAAGAAGCCTCCATTCGACAGCCTCGCTTCCTATAATATCCCTAGGGGGTTTACCTTTGCCTAAAATATTTCTGCTTGTTCCCTTTTGTTGGCGATAGCCGTGAGAATCATTGCGAAATCGAGCGTCGCAGACGGAATAAAATGACCGCCTATATCTCGGAGCTCTCCGAGATGGTGCCTACCTGCTCGACTCTCGCCAGGAAACCGGACAAGCTCACTATTCTCAGGATGGCCGTCGCTCACATGAAACAATTGCGAGGTGAGAAAAAATTCCCTTTGAAAAATATAATAACAATAATCATTAAAGTAATGATGGCAATAATAAAAACAAGGATGATGAAAATAGTAATAGCATGTAATAATAATATTCTAATATATAATAACGAAATTATAATGCAATGCCAATAATAATAATAATAACAATAATATATTATAATAATAGTACACTCGTGATGTCGCTGAAAAACCCCGTAATCGGAAAAAATTAGAAGACGGCTAGTTTTTTGAAAGGTGATTTAGGTAGGTGCCTCGGGTGCTAAATCCAAGTTTGCCTAAAAATCGGGGTGTAGGGTTTTTTTAAGGGGATGATAGGGGATGGGGGTGGATTAATGCTAAACTACAACCCCTACGAGGTCAACGCCGTGAGACAAAATGTGCAGAAAAATCGGGGCTTTAGTTTTGTCCACAGCGCCGACGTTGTGGAAGTTCATTTTGGGGGTGAAAAAGTGGGGTGAAATTTTGAAAAATCAGTGTTAATTCAATAACTCTTCAGAAAAAATACGCACACTTTTTGTTCAAATGGAAACGTTGTAGTCCTCGAAAAGACGCGTCGATCGAGTATTTGATCATCACTGTCCGATAATATCTTCACCCCCGTAAACATGGTTAAAATACCAAAAAAAAAAATTGTTTATTGAATAACTCAAAAACAATTGATTTTTCGGGTATGGTTCAAATGTACGGAATGTAGAGAATAATTTTCTCTATATTTTCGTTTCTATGGACCACCCTTGAATTTTGATTTTCCAACCCCTCGCGGGGGTTGAAAATTGAAAATAAAAATTCTGGAAAAACTATTGACCGCACGAATTCACCGCCGTGGAACAATTTGTAGCTTGAACCCTCAGCTACATTTTTGTCCATAGCACCAAACTCGTAACTCTTTATTTTCGGTCGATAGTTTTCCCAGAATTTTATTTTCAATTTTCAACTCCTGAGAGGGGTTACAAAATGCAAAATTCAACGGTGGTCCATAGGAACGAGAATATAGAGAAAATGATTCTCTACATTTCGTACACTTAAACCATCTTCGAAAAATCGATTGTTTTTTAGTTATTCAATAAACCATTTTTTTGTACGTCAATAATTTATTTGAGGCCGAAGACATTATTGGAGAGGGATGATCAAATACTCGAACGACGCGTCTTTTCAAGGGCTACAACGTTCCCATTTGAACAAAAATTATATGAATTTTTCCTAAAGAGTTATCGAATGAAAAATAAAGCCCGGATTGATTTGGTCTCCCGGCGCCGACCTCGTGGGGGTTGTAGTTTGGTATTAATCCAGCCCAATCCCCTTTCATCCCCTTAAAAAACCCTACACTCCGATTTTTAGGCAAACTTGTACTTAGCACCCGCGGTACCTACAAAATCACCAGTCAAAAACTAGACTTCTTCTAATTTTTTCCGGTTCCAATATTCAGCACGACTGTACTATAATAGTATACTGACAAGTCGTTTTGTCGAAATTGGTTTCCTCACGGACCAAGCTTTTTGTTTGCGCTCGATTTTAGTTGCTTCCTCATATACTAATCTTTTCGTAAGCCAAACAAAATAAGGAGGATGCATTCCGCATGTTTCTAATTTCGACCATTTTTCGTAATTTTGAAAAAAATTACGACACAGAATGTGTTAGAGTAGGCAGTTGTGTACGACGGAGAAAAAAAACGAATTGAACTTATAACAGCCGTTTATTTAACATCTTATTGAACAGAACGATTGGGAACGAATGAATGTTTTGGTCGTTGCCAGGAACATATCAAGATTCTCTATGACAATGGATGAGGATACAAAACAACAGAATTGGCACAGAGTGCAATAAGGGTTGCGCTCAAATGATCAATGCGATCGTAGTGGCGCAAATTGTAAAATATCCAACAGAATGGATTTCTTTTTTTTTTTCGGAAAATTCATACACCTTTGAAGTTAAGGTAGTTCTGTAGGTACATGTATGAGCCAAAAGTTTCGGTCGAGGCGTATAGTAACATCCAATGCCTATACGATGCTGTTGGTTGTAAATTTTTGACAGAGCTTGTACCCTCTATATGTCCCACACATTCGCACCTCATGCATAGATAGGTATCATACTCGTATAGAGAGCGGCGCTGTAATCGTGGCAACAGCGCGATTTTCCTGCAGTCATAGCGTTCAGCTTCCTACGATCCGTCTTTCGCGAAATATTTTATATAAATAAAAAAAGCGTGAAAATGTCAACCCAAATGTGATACAAAGGAAAGTTTACAAGAAACAAGGCGCTTGCTAAAAGACTGAAAGCTGTGGCAGCCATGTGTCAAGCAAATGCGGCTAAACGCCATGAGAAACAACCATACCCTCAACGATCAGCAACAAAAATTCGCCGTCGAAGAACGTCGGATCGTGAATTTAAAACATCTTGCCGACAGTTTAAATTGTGTTCGCTGTAACAAAGACATTTTTTTGAGGAAAACAGTGAAGGAAACCCGAATGGAATTGAATTCTATTTTACATATTTCTTGCGACGAGTGCTTTGCAAAACTCAAGTTATATCTACACACACACACACACACACCCACATACACGTACATATAAATATATATAACACAAATAAATACATGCATAAATTGAACAAATTAAATTTGTTTGCAGAATGAATGTATTTCACATCCGTCTCAGAATGACTAGAACTCTCGAAAAAAAACACGCTTCGAGTTCCCAGACCACGCGCCGATCAGCTGGCTGCAGCCTACACTGTTGCCATTTTGTTACAGATGGTTAGGCTCGAGTTCGGTGTGGGATAAAATTACCACTTTTCATAAGTCGATATCTCCGAAACTAAGCGGTCAAAGTTTGTCATTTTTTTTTTAAATGAATCCCACAATAGCACTGTGTACACGTGTGTTTTTATTTTGAAATCCTAAGATCCTTTCAGAACATACAGGGTGTCCAATAGGAAGTTGCTGAAACTAATCGACTGTCATTTTAAAACACGTACACAAAATCAGTAAAGCCAAATTGCTTTAAATAGAGAAAACTCTGCAGTTTTAAACGCACATAAATAAAACCCAGTCAAATATTTTTTATGTCAATTTATTACATCTTAAAAAAATAACGAAAAAGTACAGTGATTAATGATAGATATTTTCGAAGTACGAACCGTTAGATTGTGCACAAAAATCAATTCTCTTTTGAAAACTGTGAAAAACTGTGTCCAACATCTCGTTCGTAATGCCGCGAACCACTTCCTGGATGGCCGCGATCAGTTCTTCTACTGTGCTGGCGTTTTTAGCGTAACAATGATCTTTAATGTAACCCCACAAGAAAAAATCACAAGGGTTCAGGTCCGGTGAGTACGGAGGCCATTCTAGTCCGCCTTGAGCAAATTTAGGGTACCCCAGACCGATTACTCGAGTCCCATATACGCGATGAATAGCTCCAAACACCTCATGCGTCCGGTGCGGCGTCGCTCCACCTTGCATGAAGTAAACATTTTTAACCAGTCCCTTCTTTTTTGCATAAGGGAAGAATTTTGTTTCCAAAAGCTGTTTGTAACTCTCTCCTGTTACCGTAGATTCCAAGAATTGCAAATAAATTCCTTTTACGGAAATCGCTGCCCATGCCGTTACTTTCTGTGGATGAAGGGACTTCGCTAGCGATATGCTGGGATTTTCCGTTCCCCAAAACCGGTAATTTCGCTTGTTTACGTACCCATTCATCCAAAAATGTGCTTCATCGGAATAAATAATCAATTTCTCATTAAGTTCTTCGGTTTTAAACATTCCCGTAATAGTGTTACAAAATTCGATGCGTTTCATCATGGCATGTTCAGTTAACAATTGATGAGTGCTTATTTTATACGGACGAAACTTTAAAAAATATTTCAAAATGTTGTGTAATGATGATTTGGTTATTTTTAATGCTTGAGCAGCTTTCCGAATCGAATCATTTGGATTTTGTTTGAAATAATTCTCAACTTCGTTGATCTTCTCTGGTGTAGTCACCGTAACAGATGGACCTGGCAACTCGTGTCTACGGTCCTGGAGTGTACCATACTTCACGAA
>OX101784.1:23145792-23255792 GCA_944452715.1 Ophion slaviceki
TTCGGCAGGTTTCTCCAAGGATCGAATTTTCGAGCAATGACGACCGGAGAAGTCTCGCTCTACAGAAGAGCAGTAAAATTTTACTATCGCGAATTGTTTACAGGTCATCGGTGTAAAATTTTCGAAAAATCGTTTTGTGGGAAGCACTTTTAAAAAATCCTTGGAAACTTAAAAAATGTTACAATGCTCTTTGTTTAAACAATTGCGATCGGCATTTCTTTTTCTGCCATGGCTTATCTTCGGCAGGTTGTCTGCGGCCGACCAAATTCGCGAGCGAACGAGATCACCCGGGTCTCACTCTGCGAAAGAGTGGTAAAATTTTATATTTATTGCAAAAAAAATACGTTTAGCATTTTTTCTCTGTGCCGGAACTCATCTTCGGCAGGTTTCTCCAAGGATCGAATTTTCTAGCAATGACAATCGGAGAAGTCTCGCTCTACAGAAGAGCCATAAAATTTTACTATCGCGAATTGTTTAGCGGTCATCGGTGTAAAATTTTCGAAAAATCGTTTTATTGGAAAGACTTAAGAAATGCTTGGAACCGTAAAAAATATGATGCATATTCATTTGTAGCTGCAAAAAACAATCAAAAAGTGGTTTTCGAGCTATTTTTTAAGGAAGTCTCCCCGTGAAAAACGACGCAACCGACCCAACTTCGAGCCAGCGTCACGCCAACCACATTCTACCATTGGCCGATGAACGGCAGCACTACCGGCTTAGTGTTGCGCCTCGGTAGGAGTGATCTCTTCGGCCCAACGCTGGCATGTACGGTTGGCCAATAGTAGGCTTACGGAAATCCTAACAGTTGGCCGGTCATTGGCCCAACATTGGGCCCGTGAAAAATGACGCAACCGACCCAACCTCGAGCCAGCGTCACGCCAATCACATTCTACCATTGGCCGATGAACGGCAGCACTACCGGTTGAGTGTTGCACCACGGTAGGAGTGATCTCTTCGGCCCAACGCTAGGATGTACGGTTGGCCAATAGTAGGCTTACCGGAAATCCTAACAGTTGGCCGGGTATTGGCCCAACATTGGGCTAAAGTGATCACGATCATTGGCTGACGGTTGGGGTGATCACCGGCCCATAGTAGGGCTAAGGTCGGCTTCATATTGTTGGCGTAATATTCGGGCTAGTGTTGGCCCAGTGTAGGGCTGTCAAAACAACCCAATGCTTGGCCAACAATCGATCAGGTTCAGAAGTTTCTGTGCTCGATGATTGCTCATCGAAAGAATTATTAGATTCACTAACATCGTTATGCAAAATCAATTGTTCGTGAAATGTTTCCAAATTTGTTTCACTATCTACTTGTCTTTTTGTTTCGTTGCCTCTGACCCTAACCTGCTGTAAAGAGTCTTCCAATTTTTGTCGTCGTTTTAACACTCGACGTTTCTTAATACTATCACAATAACTCGGCATTTTTGAATACACCACACAACTTTAGTATAAATCAATTTAATTTTTAATAAAGTGAATTTCAGATAATAGTAATTATGAGTTTTTATTACCACAATACGTAGAAAAATGCATGCAGCGATAATAAAAGAAAATATAATAATAATATACGTAAAAAAGCATTTTTGTATATATGTATGGACTATACCGTTCAAAGCCAGTGTTGGGCCAGGATTGGAAATTCGTCAGTTTGCCATGCTAAAAATAAGCATTGGCAAAACTACGGTCAAACGATTGGCTCAGACTCAGGGCCTGCGCTTGCCCCGACAATTCGCCGACGGTCATTAATTAGTACTGGCCCAGCGTTGGCTCTTCGATGGTGTGCCGAGCTTCAATTCGAGACTGGCAAACCCATGATCAACCGATTGGCCCATGTTCGGGGCCAACACTCGAACCCGATAGTTGACTGACAGTTGGTAATCGATATTTGGCCCAAGGTTGGGTGTTCGTTGGTTTGCCATACTTCAAATGAGCGCAGGCAGAATCATGGCCAAATCATTGGCCCGTATAAAGGACCAACACTGGGTATTAGTGGTTGGTGCTGAATATCGTACCAAGCGTCGGCCGCATCTTAAGCGCCGGCATATTTTTCACGGGTCCGGCGCTGAAAACCGTCTTTGGCGATGTCTCATACCGGTAGGCGCAGTTCTCAATTCTTGTAAGCCTATTGTGGGGACAAAGTCACCGACTAAAAATAGTTTTATTTTCGACCAATAAGTGGCATTAGATTACGGGGAAAAAAAACTTTTTCAGCTGTAGCGTCTTTGAAACCGTTGACTTCAAACACGTTTTTCTCAAAACCATGTTTTTGATATCGGGACGTAGCAGAACTCAAACAATGTTCAACCAATCGACTTGAAATTTTAACTGTAGTTTCTTAGATTTCTTTAACAGTCAAGGACGAGCGCTTTTTTTCGATTGACTGAAAATTGTAAAAAATATATCACTTTTTATACCCAACCCTAAAATATTAAAGAAACAGAAAATTTCTTCACTTTTTAAAGTGTTTTTTGAAAGGCTGTATCAATGTTAAAAATAGTCGTATCAAGATGAAAAAGAAAAACATTATTAAGCTTCAAGTTTCTAGTTTGAGATCTTTTGACAAAATAATTTTGTGAGCTACGGTTATCGCGCAATCATAAGAGATAGCAAGAAAATTATTTTTCCAATTTTATTTTTCCAAGGGATTTGTTACAGTTAAATCAATGCATAGGTCGGTTAGCTTGTTTATTCAGTTCCAATTTGGTTTTTTCGTGGTCTCTCTACGTCAACTTTTGCTGAGATATCCGACTTATAATAAAAAATGTTCCTTTTGTGTTTGATCAGTGATATCACAGCAACCAATGATCTCACAGGAAATTAATGGGCAGCTTTAAAAACTTGAATAAATTTCGTACAAAACCCTTTCGTTGATCTTTGAGAAAAAAAAATCATTTTTTCACCCCTAATATTAGTTTAAAAAATAGGACATAAAATGATATTTGATGGTTTTTCAGTAAATCTACTACTCTATTACAAATATTGGTAGAAAGGCTAATGTCTCCACTTTTTTTTCAGTTTAATGTACCCCTAATCGACGTGTAAATTTTCAAATTGATCCATCGACCCGTTTTTCCGGACCGATCGATCAGTTTTACAAAAGAATTAAAAGAATAACTGTTCCTAAACATCGTGTAATCATGATCAAAATGCAAACACCTATTTTCTTTGACTATTTTTAGAACTTTGCAGTAGTTGCTTGTTAAATTTAAGAAAAAAAATTGGGAAATTTCAAAAAAATTCTAATCTGTTTCAATTTTTAACATTTTTCAGGAAACAATGGTGACTCGTTGTTTCCACGCTTCGGCTTTTGCGCACCATAATTTCACTCATCTTTACTTGCATTGATTACAAGTTGATTCCCCCAAGCGGTATTCACTAGTCGATCTGAGAACTTGTATGCCATTAACTGTCGATATTTTCTGCGAAGGTTATTGGGGATACAAAAAACACTTTTTTTCAAAAATGATCTCTTGTTTGGAAGGAAAAACCAATGAACAGTTTTTTTCAAAAACTAATCTTTTTTTTAGTCGATTTTTTCTACGTTTTGGTAAAAAAAAAAAATAATCTATTTTTTTTGTAAACTCTCATTTTTTTTCATTTTTTGATCATGCCTAGTTTTGAAAAAAAGATTGTTTTCCATAACCCTAATAACCTTCGTAGCAATTATTGAGAGTTAATTGCATAAATGTTCTCAGATCGACTATTATATATATAATACAGCTTGGGAGTATCAACTTTAATTGATGCAATTAAAGATGAGTGAAATTAAAGTGCGCAAAGGCCGAATCGTGTAAAAAATGAGTCAGTATTGTTTCCTGAAATGTTTTACAAATTCAAAAAAAATGTCAATCTCTCGAATTTTTTCTTACATTTAACAAGCAACTAGTGCCAAGTTGTGAAAAAAGTCGAAGAAAATTAGTCTTTATTTTTATGATGATTACAAGATGTTTAGGAATAATACACTTGTTCCTCTAAATGTTTTGTAAAACTTCAATCAACTTTCGATGGAAAACGGTTCGATGAACCAGTTGGCAGACTAACAGGGGTATTGGGAGTAAATCGAGCTGAAAAAAAACGCGCCAACATTAGTCTATTCATCAATATTTGTAACATAGTGGTAGATTTACTGAAAATCCAGAAAAAGTCATTTTTTGTCCTTTATCAAATAACGGTTAAGGGTGAAGAAAAAAATCACAAAAATCAACGCAAGGGGCTTGCAGGAAATTTATTCGACTTTTCAAAGCTGCCCTCTAATTCCCGTTGCGATGATTGGTTGCTGAGATATCGATAATCAAAGACAAAAGGATCTTTTTTTATCCGAAGTCGGATATCTCAGCAAAAAAATTGACGTAGAGAGATAAAAACCAAATTAAAGCTGAACGAACAAGCTAACTGACCTATACATTGAGTTAACTGAAACAAAATTCCTTAGTCCGATGACCCCTGAAAAAAAAAAACAAATTTGCAATTTTTTTTCTCCCGGTATTTCTTATGATTGCGCGATAGCCGTAGATCATAATTTTTTGCCAAAAGATCTCGAAACTATCATCTTGAAGCTTCAAAAGGCTTTTTTCATCTCGATGCGACAATTTTTCACATAGACACAGCGCTTTAAAAAACGCTAAAAAATGCAGATATTTTGTTCCTGTCTTTTTTTCCACGGAGAGGGTATGAGGTTGTGGTTTGCATCGTTGGAACGCAATTAAAATTAAAATTTGTGAAGTCCTTTTTTATATTTCGGCAACCTTTGCTTACAATAATCCTCCAACCATTTTTCAAGATATCTATTTATTTAGCGATCTATAATATAAATAATTTAAAAAATATATTTTCGATAACAATAAAAATATGGAAAATAAAATATAAACAAGACCTTTCGTTGCGTTTCAACAATGCAAACTTCAACAGCATGGAGCGGGTTGACTGAAAACCAGTAGTGCTACAGCGACTCGTGCACCGCCATTTTCTATTCTGTTGACAAATAACCTTTTTTACATACGTTAATGTATATCTAATAAAGCGTAAAAGTTATTTTAACTATGGATTTTATTGCTTTCTCTAAAAAAAATGTAACAGTAACGGTCGAAAATGGGCAGTGTCAGAGGTGTCCTCCTTCCTTTACCCACTGGGTCACTTTGACCCGGACGAACTTGAAATAAAATGCTGGCTTCCTCAATATTGAATGTTTTCAATAATTTTTTACAACAACTTAAATTTGGACTTTCCGAATAGCTAAGGATGGTAAGATGGTCACATCTTATCATTCTTTGAAAGAAATTTAAACAAACACCTCGAGCATTATTTAGATACACCTTGTCAACCGCTCGACTCACAAAAAGGTATGCAAACAGTGCAGTTGCAGCCGACGACGGAGATACAGCCTGGTCTTATTCTCCTCGAAGAGCTTCTTCGGTGATATTTTGTCCATCGAACACCAGTAGAAGGCAACGGAGAAGAAACTGTTTCCTATGCCGGTCACACCGTCGTTCGAGTCACGAAGAACATTTTCTCGGAGCCCATGATGAACGGAGTTTTCAGTGGAGAATCGATGACTTGGTGTCATAAGATCCTGGAAGTTCAGGCAACATGCTGTGACCTGGATGAGCATTTTATCCTCATCGAGTTGAGGCTCAGGTTTTCTCAGTGCCCGTGACCCGGGTGTAAGCCTTGATATCCCCGAAGCCGTTGAGTATGATAGCACGTATGTACCTTGACTTCCGGTGTTTTCTCCTTCGGCTTCTCGCTGTCACTATGTTCCTCGATCTTCTTCTTCATGTAATCGGCCGCGGCGGTTTTCTCGTCGATCATCTCTTTGTCGGGTGTCGTTGTCGGGATTTCTCGTCGGTGGTGTGCCGGCGTCCTGAGGCGTTCTTCACAGCAAAAAAACCTCACCAAAATGCGACGAAAACAACTCCACTCTATCACACACTATTCACATTCTATATCACACTCTATTGCACACATCGTATGAAATATATTTCGAACGAATGTGCTACGTTATAGCTCCGGCTTTCGACCTGTCAAAAAATAAATTGTTCCGGAAGGAGGCGAGCGCGGTCAGTAAAAACAGGATGAAGCGAACTGCGCGCCGCCAGTGAGAAAACTGATGAACTGAACGCTCGCTCCGGTACCTGATATTTTGAGTTTTGTTGGTACATTTTTGCTACATTTATGTAAAAATTTCAAAATGCTTTTTCTCCGCCATTTGTTCATGAAAACAGGCGAAACAAAGCTCAAAATGTGTGCTTTTTCACTGTCGAGAGCATGATTCGCGCCAAATTACCGAAAATGCGATGCAATGGTTAATAATTCACAGTTTTTCGCATGGTAACCACAAATTGCAATTTTTTTCTCGAAATTTTGGAAAATTGCGCGAATCATGCTCTCGGAGCAAGCGTCCTGCATGCACACAACAAATTTCATTCCAATTGGATGTTCCGTTCGGGAGAATTCCCATTTCAAAATTTCGAAGCGGTCGGAGGCGTGTAGCACATGGCTCAAGATACTTTTTCAGCTATCTAAGATATAAACTACATTCAAAATAATTACGTATAATAATAAGAAAACAAGCGAATGAAAATATTTTTCGAAAACTTCGTTGCATTGGAACGATTCAGCAAACTTCGACAACATAAATCTGAAGCATTTGATGGACGTTCGAAAAGTTCGTTTGCCTTGCATGAAAAATCTGGTAAGTTTTTCAATAAAGGTCTTGCGCGTAGGACAATTCCGTACACATGCGCGCGCATACATTTTTTTTATACATTTCATTTCTCGAAGGTTTGAAACATTCTGAACGTGTGGCCATTCGAATCTCGGAAATAATATTTTTCGGCGAAAACAGCGCCGTCTATGAAAAAGTATAATTGTATCCCTTTAAGAAACTTTGAAAAAGTAAAAAGAACTCCAAGTCATAAAAAATCCTCCCGAAATCATTATCGCTCGTTTCACCAAATTAAAAATCTCTGATTTATCTCAAATTTAAACAAATGTTAATTGTGTGGTTTTATTATACTTTGCCGTTCAAATGTACAAAAAAAAGTGAAATGGCTCTTTATAAAATAGCCAAGCAAATTGACTAGGAACGTCGTAAACAAAATTGTTAAACCTTAGGAATAATATTTTCCTAAATATTTTATTTTTATAAAAAATATCGTATTACTATTATAAGAGGAAATTGGTATCCCTATTACAGAAAAGTAAACCGTAAGTACCACACAAGTACAGTAGAAATGCGATACAGTAGAAATGCGCGAAGATATCGAATTTTCCGCTCCTTTCGCCTGCACAAAGAAGTTTTGTGACAATATATATACATATATACACCCTTGGCCAAATGTTTGGGTCACCCTGCAATTTTTCTTTTCGGAGAAAAAATTGAATATCTCGGCCAAAAAAAATCGGAAACCAATTTACCAAACGGGGTTTTGAAGATAATAAAGTCAGTTTCAATTTGCTTTTTTAATTTGATTTTTTTTCGGTTTTTTTGTGTCCGGTACGTCATTTTGAAAATGGCGGTTTTCCACGATTTTCGCACCTTGCAAAGGCGTTCGCTGGACTTTGGAAAAATATAAATCTCGCTATTTAATGAAATGATCTTCGAAAAGGGAAGTGTTAGCTTTACTTTCGTTTTTTTTTTAATTTGCAATTATTATCGCAGAGAAGTCTAGTTTTTCTTGAAAAAAAAAACCGCAGGTTTCCATAAAGCCGCATCGTGCAGCGTATCATGAAAACTATGAGATTGAAAATATTTGTCCTAAGGACTAAAAAGTTTTGTTTTATTATTTTGGAGTTGTTAAATTTTTTTCAGATTTTTTTTTGCAACATTATTTTTCATCGCGAGTTTTCGTTGATCTTCGATGATTAATGTAATGAATTTATTGCCATTACATTGAATCGAAGCTGTTTTAATGAAAATAGCTTTGTTTCAAAGTAACGTTTCAAGAAAACGGACATATTTGAATGTGTACGTCGTCCGAATCGAATGACGTTTTGAGCTTATACAGAGTCAAACGAATGAGTACTGACTGTCATTCAAATCAAAGATGATCGGGAAAAATAAAGTAATTACACTTCAGCAGATTCGAAAATTAGTGACAAGTGCTCTTAAAAATCAAAAGAAAATGTCGTCTGATCAGTACGACGTACAAATTCAATTACGCCTTGACCCAAAGCATTAAGCACCCTGTTTTTTTCTCCTTTTCCTAGTTTAGGGTATACCATTCACTCTTTTTGTTTTTAAATGTATTCATTAGTCACTTTAAACAATATTATTAATAGTTAGTTGCTTCACCCACAGCCTTCATTATCTTTGTTTCAATATAATGGCAATAAATTAATTAGATTAATCGTCGACGATCCACCAAAACTAGCGATGAAAAAAGAAATGTTGCCAAAAAAATCGGACAACAATTTAACAACTCCAAAATAACAAAACAAAACTTTTTAGTCCTTAGGACAAATATTCTCAACCTCATAGTTTTCACGATATGCTGGACTATGCCGGCTTTACGGAAACCTGC
This sequence comes from Ophion slaviceki, assembly GCA_944452715.1. Classification (NCBI taxonomy): domain Eukaryota; kingdom Metazoa; phylum Arthropoda; class Insecta; order Hymenoptera; family Ichneumonidae; genus Ophion; species Ophion slaviceki. The sequence continues at coordinate 23,154,314 of OX101784.1, forward strand.
CGTTTTTTTTTTTAAGAAAAAATAAATTTCTCTACGAACAAAAATTGCAAATTTCTTTTTTTAAACGGAACTAAAGCTAACACTTGCCTTTTCGAAGATCATTTCACTAAATGGCAAAATTTCTATTTTTCCGAAGTCCAGCCAACGACTTTGCAAAGTGCGAAAATCGTGAAAAACCGCCATTTTCAAAATGACGTATCGGGCACCAAAAAATCGACAATATAAAATTAAAAAAGAAAATTGAAGCTGACTTTATTCTCTTCAAATCCCGTTTGGTAAATTGGTTTCCGATTTTTTTTGGCGGCGATATTCAATTTTTTGTCCGGAAAGAAAAATTGCAGGGTGCCCCAAACTTTTGGCCAAGGGCGTGTGTGTGTGTGTGTGTGTGTGTGTGTGTGTGTGTGTGTGTGTGTGTGTGTGTGTGCGTGCGTGCGTGCGTGCGTGCGTGCGTGCGTGCGTGCGTGTGTGTGTGTGTGTGTGCATACGTGTGTGTAATTGAGACAGTGTGTGCCAGAGTGTGCACTTGCTCACACTCACATATATATATACGAGGGTGGGGTGAAAAGTTTCCGGCCTGACCAAGGAAAACGATATTTAAAAATTTTTTTTGCTTTATTTTTCAACATAATCTCCATTAACACTGATACATTTCTCATAACTGTTGCATCCCAAAAAACAGTAGTCATAACCTTGTTTGCCGATAAAATTGTTTTTGCCTTCTTTGGGGTTGGTTCCCCTTTTCCAACCCACTGTTTTGACTGTTCTTTACTTTCAGAAGTGTAGTGGTGGACTCATGTCTCATCAACAGTTATGAATCGACGCAAAAATTCGTTTGGATTACGTCTATACAGCGCCAAATTGTCGGTAGCGTCGAGCGTTAGCAAACGCTCGATTGGTCGAGCGTTAGCAAACGCGGCACCCACCTTGCACACAGCTTTTCCATGTTCAAATGGTTGTGCAAAATATTTCGCACACGTTCAGCTGACATCCTACAGGTCTCAGCTATCTCATGCACTTTCAACCTGCGGTCTTCCAACACTATTTTATGGATTTTTTTAATCATCTCTGAAGTTGTGACTTCAACGGGCCGTCCTGAGCGAAGCTCGTCAGAGGTGCTCACACGACCAATTTTAAATTCAGAAACCCACTGATTAATAGTTGAATATGATGGGGAGGAGTCTCCTAGTGCTGAATCCATCTCTTCTTTTATTTGTTTTGGTGTAAAACCTTTCAAATGGAAGTATTTGATGACAGCACGTTTTTCCAATTTTTCCATTTTTACGAAAACAACGGAAGCGTCTCGCGCAATGTGCTCTCAAACGCAAACTAACGTAGCGATTGGGCTGAAACTGTACATACAAGCTCGGTAAGAATGGTACTGTAGGACGCCGCTCCAAAACTAGACCTAGTGGCACCATCTCTTGGTCAGGCCGGAAACTTTTCACCCCACCCTCGTATATACAGGGTGAGGCACATACAGTGTTACAGAGCAATATCACCGATACTGTCAATCATATCCAAAAATGTTTCAGGCAAAAGTTTCAGTGTTCGAGAAGGACAACTGGATCACCCTATTTTTTCATCGGTGGAGGCGCGGGAGCTACGTCAAGGTCAACTCCACTTTTTTAAATGGAACCATGTATTTTTTTCGATAACATTATTACCGATTTTAAGATGAATTCAGCGACCTACAACACAAGGTCATTCTAGTCACGCAAATGATGAAAATAGACAAAAAATCGAAAAATATCGGAATAATCACTTTCAAAGGATCCACTAACCTTGGTTTGGATCTACCTACAGAAGCTGCTCGAAGTGATGACTCTCGCCTTGTAAGCACTTGTTAATTGGCTGATGAAAAGACCGTCTAACTTCAGCCAACATCTGTGGTGTAATTTCGGTACATGCTCCTCGGCGCATTCTTTCTTTCATGTCGTCAGGCGTGGTAGGTGCTACCGCCATTACGCGTTCTTTGACAAAACCCCATAAAAAGTAATATGGTGATGTTAGATCTGGCGAACGAGGTGGCCAAGCTACAGCGCCGCCTCGTCCTACCCACTTTTCACTAAAAATCGCATTCATCACTTGTCTTGAACACAGAGCATAATGGGGTGATGCACCGTCGTGTTGCATCCACATATTCATGCGAACATTCAAGGGCATGTCTTCCAGTAATTGAGGCCGTATGTTTTGCAGAAAGTTTGCGTAAACTTCAAAAAAATAATGACGTATAAAAAAATATGGACGTATTTGTGAAATTAGATTCGTCAGAAAAAAGCACACGCCTCAAAAATGAGACATCTGTGCGCATTTTTCTACGAATCCAGTTACAGAAATTGACGCGATTTAGGAAATCATTGCCTGATGTAATGACATACGACACGGATGGAAATTGTGTTGATGTAAGATTCTTAATACAGATCGCTGACTAATTCCACTCTCTATTTCCATTTGCCTGCTGCTCGCATGTGAATTTAGTGCAGCAAAAGCTAAGATAGCAGCCGCATTATTTTCATTAACAATCGATTGCCGTTTGAGTCGTGTTTGTTTCACTGTGCCGGTTTCTACTGTACCATTTCACTGTACCATCTCACTGTACTAGTTTCACTGTATCGTTTCACTGTGCCAGTTTCAAGCGACAGAAACGCTCAGCCAATCGCTTAAAAGCCATGTGCGATTTCTGTTGCCTATCCGGATAACGAGCCGCATACAAATCTTGGGCGTTTCTGTAATGTTTACGGCATTCCCCCAGCACCATCAACATATCAAAAGATTCTTGAAAATCGTTCATTTTCGCGATCCGATGTACTCACATTAGAAGGTAATGCGTGACTAACTGATATGTTAACAGAAAATGCGTACTTGCTTCCGATAAGAAACATTAGTATTGTAAGAAATGAAAACAGCGATCAAACAAGTGTTTATAAATTGAGGGTCATCACTTCGAGCGTCTTCAGTAGGTAGACCCAAACCAAGGTTAGTGGATCCTTTGAAAGTGATTATTCCGATATTATCCGATTTTTCGACTTTTTTCATACTATGCGTGACTAGAATGACCTTGTGTTGTAGGTCGCTGAATACGTCTTAAAATCGGTAACAATATCATCGAAAAAAATACATGGTTCTATTGAAAAAAGTGGAGTTGACCTTAACGTAGCTTCAGCGCCTCCACCGATAAAAAAATAGGGTAGTCCAGTATGACGGCCTTCTCAAACACTGAAACTTTTGTCTGAAACATTTTTGGATATGATCAATAGTTTGAGTGCTATTGCTCTGTAACACTTTATGTGCCTCAGCTTGCGTATATATATATATATATATATATATATATATATATCATTTTAAAAAATTAATTGTATCGTCGCATGAACTGCCAGGGTTAGTAGTAATGGGATCTGCCTCTTGCGCTAGGGTGATTCAGATAGGGCTACATTAATATATAGAGTTATCGGGGTGTACGTCGGTCAACTCAATTCACGTCACCGTGTCGGAGCTACGTTATATCCGATGCTGATAAATATTCGTCGGTCCTGGAATAAACCATTGACTATAGAACCATAGGTATCAGGAGCATACCGAGATTCTTCTTTTGACAAGAGCAAGCCGACGGCACCATAATTCGAACCTTAAACCTGCGATGCTGTGGCTTAGCGACCGATACTCTCTAACTATTACACCAAAATCTATGCGATGAAATATGTTTCATGCAACGTTGAATAGTTGTGTGATAGAGTAGTAAGTTAGATACTACTCTAAAAATTAGATTTCGAGTATCGTATCCCAGATAGACAGTCGTGATCATCACGTCGTGCATACAATTGATGAAGCAAATTTTACAGCATATTGACTACATGTCATGATGCAAAGCCGTGAACTCATTTAGTATAGTGAATGTACAAAGCATTTTGATCTCAATATGTCGCTTACAAATGCATCGTACGTTTGAAGCACGTTGAACTCATGTCGCTGTGCTCAAGTGTCCACAATTAATATCTGCAAATTTTACGTCATATGCAAGTCATCCAATGACTGTGTTGATGAATTCACTGGGTTAGCACTGGTAGTAGACATGCCATGCAAGCAATATGACGGCGATATGCATGTTTATCAGTGATACATTCGATGGGCGCAACATGACGGCGATATGCGTGTTTCTCAGTGATACATCCTATGACGGCGATATGCATGTTTCTAAGTGATACATTTGATGAGCGCAATATGACGGCGATATATATATTTTTTGTCAGTGATACATCCCAGGAGCACAATAAGATGGCGATATGCATGTTTCTCAGTAATACATTCCATGACGACAATATGCATGTTTTCAGTGATACATTCGGTGAGCGCAATATGACGGCGATATGCATATTTCTCAGTGATACATACCATGAGCGCAATATGACGGCGATATGCGTGTTTCTGTGATACATCCTATGACGGCGATATGCATATTTCTATCAAGGAGAAGGCAGAGCCTGGATGTCGCAAATCGGGTTCTCCTTTCGCGTGGTGAATGTTGAAGACCTCCGAATTAACGCCGCTTTTGATTTTTGTTCCAATAAGCCTTAGTTTCTGAGATATCGCGATTTGAAAATTTGGGAGTTTCGTCTCGTGCGTAGAGTACGTTGAGCGTTGATACTTGAGACAAGAGCGGGCGTAGCTAATATGGTAAGACGACAGACCGGCACTCTGAAAGTTCACGGTTCGCGTCCCTATGCTTTTTTCAAATTCGATTTTTTTTTAATTTTATAATCTCTCATAAGACTTTACATGTGCAGGTAAATAAGAAAATTCGAAAATATGTATTACTAGTTTTATTTATCTACTACATTAAAATAATTAATCCAATAATGAAGTCGCAATTATATAGCAAAATAATATTGTATAACAAATAATTAATCTAATTCACAGGAAAGCATATTCGAAGATATATATCTTCAAATATGCTTTCCTGATAGAATTTATAAGGTTAAATGTGGTTGCCGTGGTATTACGTTCATTTTATGTTCGTGGTGTCGTAAGCCTTTGTGCTTCCCTTGCTTTTACGATGGTGTCCACCCTCCAATTTGTCAACGTACTGATCTGATAGAAGAAAAATCAGAATAATTACCTGCCGCGAAATTTGCAAGTATGAATTAGATTAATTATTTGTTATACAATATTATTTTGCTATGTAATTGTGACTTCATTATTGGATTAATTCTTTTAATATAATAGATGAATTAAACTAGTAATACATATTTTCGAATTGACTTCTTTACCTGCACATGCAAAGTCTTATGAGAGATTAAAAAATAAAAAGCATGGGGTCGCGAACCGTGAACTTTCAGAGTGCCAGTCCGTCGTCTTACCGTATTAGCTACGGCCGCTCTTGTCTCAAGCGTCAACGCTCAACGTACTCTACGCGCGAGCCGAAACTCCCAAATTTTCAAATCGCGATATCTCAGCAACTCAGGCCTATTGGAAAAAAAATCAAAACAACGTTAATTCGGAGGTTTTCAACTTTCACCACGCGAAAGGAGAACCCGATTCGCGACATCCAGGCTCTGCCTTCTCCTTGTAAGTGATACATTCGATGAGCGCAATATGACGGCGATATGTATATTCGTCAGTGATACATCCCATAAGCGCAATATGACGGCGATATGCATCCAAATCCAGAGTGATACAAATAGGCAGACACAAAAAAAATGTGCACAAGTGTTAGAATGGCTCGGTAGGTAGCGCGCTCGGCTCTCGATGGCACAAGTGTTAGAATGGCTCGGTAGGTAGCGCAGGAACATCAATAAAGTGTATGGGGATAATAAAAATCCTACCAGATTTTTTTTATCAATATTTTTGGATTTTTAAAATTTTTCACGCTATGACACTCATATGAGCTCCATATGAACACAGCATAGTTACGTCACGCCATGCCGCTAATATGAGCTCCGTATGAGTACAGCATATTTACGTCACGCCATGCCGCTAATATGAGCTCCGTATGAGCACAGCATAGTTCCGTCACGCCATGCCGCTAATATGAGCTCCGTATGAGCACTACCGTTTCTTCACGCCGTGACACCCATATGAGCCCCATATGCACTCACTTATTGTTAGATATTCGTGAGCCAAATTTGCTAGTCTGATGAATTCACTGCATGCATATGCGCGTGAGAACAACTTTGCTTCATTTGGATGTATTATTGTGAATCATCATGTGATGCAAATATTACTTCAACGGGAGCACTCATAAGGGATACACAGCTATGAGACTTTCTATGCCGCAGTGATGATGTACATATGATGCCAATATGAGGTACATCCGTCTATCTGGGTATGGTCCACGGATACGTCACTGATTTGATCCGTACTTCGCGGGTTCATGAATTTGTTTTATCTTGTATAATAAATTGCGGCAGTTTATGTTTTTTCAACGTGCGAGTTGAGTAGTTGAGAAAACGAAATCCTTCGCCGAGCCTTTCTTCCTAACCATGCACGCCAAGTCGTTGCACAGCATTTCCAATGTACTTGGGTGATAGTTACGTTGTACTTTTCGATAATAGTGATACCAATTTCTTTTTATAATAGTAATACGATATTTTTCAGATAAAATGAAAATATGTTGAAAAATATTCCTACGGTTTAACAATTTTGTTTGCAACATTCCTAGTAAATTTGCTTTATTTCACTTTTTTGTACATTTTAATGGAAATGTATAATAAAACCACTGTTTAAATATAAATTAAAAAAAATCGAGATCAATTAAGATGTTTAATATGGTAGAACAAGCAATAATGTTTTCGGGAGTATTTTTTATTACTTGGCGTTCTTTTTTACTTTTTCAAAGTTTTTAATAGGTATTTCGCATCTTTTTGAAAACGTATAAATTTATATATACATATATGGGTGTGTGTACAGGGTGTCCCAATTTAATTATACACCCTAACTAAATTGGTCAAATGAAGTCGTTTCTAAAAACGACTCAGGATCTGCCAAGCCGAACATGGATTTGCGTGCTTGACTGCAAACAAGAAAAATCCATACTTGTGGTATCGGAAGATCACCGATATGGATTTTTCTTGCATCGACATAGGCAATGAAACATTCTTAGCGTATTAGGTTTAAAATTATTAATATAGTATTGAGTATCACAATTCTAGAGGTATTCAACAGATAGAAATATTAATTGAAAGATTAGACGAAAAATATTTATCTTTGGGTACCCCGCGATCTAGGAATTCGTTCGGAGACAATGGAAAATGGGTATCTTCTTCAGCGGCTTAAGCAGGATCAACAGGCGCACCATCCAAAGTATCAGATCCCTCTTTCGGATGTTCAAATTTGTTTTAATTGCTGACTATGCAAATGAAAATACTATATATATATATACACACACATATATATATATATATATATGTGTGTGTGTGTGTGTGTGTGTGTGTGTGTGTGTGTGTGTATATATATATATATATATGCATGTATGTATATGTATGTGTGTGTGTGTGTGTGTGTGTGTGTGTGTGTGTGTGTGTGTGTGTATATATATGCAACAGAATTCCACATTTTTGCATTTCCGTTCTGTTTTGCATAGAGTATTACGTTCTTGATCGAAAATGAATTGCAAGTTCACGGATACCAAAAATGTATATTTGTTATCTAATTGATTAAAGCACATGGGTCACACGTATTTTCGGTGAAAGTCCTACAGCTAAGTTTTCTCCTTGATGGATCACATTTCGGGCAAATGAAGAGAAACATATTTTCGTCGTTCAACAGAGTCGAAGATTTTCGTTCCAAAATATCAGCCGTCTAAAATAACGCTAAAAATCTACAAATCGGCTATTACTCTCGGACTCCATGTCGCTTGATCCGTGAGACCCTCATATTTCTTGATTATTAAATATATTTGTAAGAGACATTCACATTTCCTTCAGTTCGATACGTGAAACACTAAGAAATTTTCATTTCGCATGTGCGATGCAAGTCAAATTGATATTTGCGTTCCGTGATACCTTAACTTACTCATTTTGGTTGCCTATGATCGAGCAAACAACGCAATTGAAAAATGTTTGACAATTAACTTCGTCATAGCCACATACATTTTTTTGCCATTGTAGTTGATCGGAGGTTAATCGATATTTTTGGCCACTCGATACTGCGGATATGAATTATACGCTGTGGGTGTGCAATGAAAAGTTCATAGTTGTGTATGATGCACTATAAGTTTATAGTACCTCTGTTTGATGCACGAGGTTTAAACATTTTTGGCCTTTATTATCTCTAATATAATGAAAACCACTTTCCAGCACCTGATTTTTTCTTATTTGTATTCGATGCCAGAGAATCTCATATTCATAGCCTTTATTTTCTTCGTTATTACCTAAATAGATTATTGCCGTCCGATCCATTATTACAAAGAATTTTCTGAGGTTTGAAATGGCGATGAAATGACTTTGTCAAATTTATTTTTGCCTCTGAAGAAAGCCGTTTGCTTTTTGTACTTGCGATTTCGCGACAATTCGTCACAGCACCGTCTTCGTCAAATTAATATTTGACCCTAAAAAGCGCCATTTTTTTCTTTACTTTGTAAATCGTTTGTAGTTGATTGTAGTACATTTATTTTCGTTTGTAGTTAAAGGGTTTTTTTCCACAAAAATGAAAACCAGAAAATGAAACGGCCGGCAACAATTTTTGTAGTGAGTCTTAAGGCCTTAGGCCACAGTACCGGGTATAAAATCATGTGCGAATTTAACAATTTTTTTCGTACGAAAAAGTGATTCACTTATAACATTAATTACACATCTATTTAGTATGAATTTTTTTCTTTCGATGTACAAAATGGATGAGTACTAATATTTTCTTTTGTTATCTTTTTTTAGGCGCTCCACGGCGTGCCATTGAGCATCCACAATTTTATACCTAGAATAAAAAACAAAAATTCTCGTCAATCTACATTAGAATACCTAGAGAAGTACGTACGGAATTTAAAAAATATTGTTTTATTCAAAAGTTGTAGGTATTTGAACTTAAGAAATGAATTTTCAGTGAAACATTTCGTTATAACTGGTCATAAACTGCTCATAAAATGAAAAGTTTTCGATTAGTCAGAAATTCCGTACGTACTTCTCTGCAAAATGCGATTGGGAACATAACTTCTAAATTTGAAGTAAATCGAGTGAAAATTGTTGAAGTTATTTGTCACGCCAATTGGAAAAAAATGTTTCGAGAAGTTTCGAGTGGTCGGCCATTTCGTACATTGAAAAAAATAAAAATTTTCTAACAGCTTGATATTCATACTAAATAGATGTGTAATAAATTTTATGAGTGAATCACTTTTTCATACGAAAAAAATGGTTATATTCGCACATGATTTTATACTCGTTACTGTGGCCTAAGTTAATTACCTTAAATGGTAATTAACATTTGTCTGACATGAAAAACATGAACTAAAACTACGGTATTACTGAAATGCAATATTTCACTATTTTTATAAGCAGATTTTCCTTTGCAATGACCGCAAAGGCAGGAAAACGATTCAGCCTGTCGTTCGGTAGGATAGATAGTTTCTAGTTGTAAACTAGGTAACTACAAATGATGCCCGCGCTGCTAAAACGATTGTAGTTTGTAGTTCAGTATTTATCGATTGTACAGGGTGCGGCAGCATAACTTCCTTTTTATTAAACTTAATAAAACCCATTGTATGAATCAGAACATTTTTATTTGTTTTTTATAATGTAGGCGCATGCCTAAAGTTTTGTTTTGCACAGTTTTGAAGATCAAATCAAGGTGACGTCCCCCATTCTCCATACACTGAGTAAACCGATTTTTGCCGTTTGTCATGACTCTTGCCAGCATAGCAGGTGTTATGTTGGCAATTTAACCGATGTGTTGGTGTAGTGGTTAGTGTGCTTGCCTTTGAAGTGGACACATCGGGAGGTCGCGGGTTCGAATCACCGTCTCGTAATTTCGGAGAGAAATAATACAGGCGTGACGTAACTCCAGTTCTACACAGATGTCGCGCACACGGACCGGTGCGTGTGTGTGTAGGGTGTGTATGGCTGTAGCCTGTGAGCTATTTCTCGACGAAACGCGACTAGCTCCGAGGCTGGGAAGCGAACTCGTGACCGGCTGTATTGGTATAGGTTTTCCGCAGTTTCCCTATACCCATGACAGAAAATGTCATGGCGAATGCGATACAGAGGGGGAAGTCGGCTGCGGCCGCAAGGTGGGGATCGATTAGGGATGTGTATTGGAGAAATTGGTGGGAAATGTAAAAAGAGGAAATCCCTGTACATGGAAGCTACAATTAGCGAAGCGTTCGCCGTAGCAGAAACAAATGTTGGCAATTTCTTCCCGGATGTTGGTCTTCAGCTCTTGTAGGGTCCTTGGACGGTTCACATAAACACGTGATTTCAAAAAACCCCATAGAAAAAAATTACAAGAGACCAAATCGGGAGAGCGGGCCGGCCAGTCCAAATCGCCCCTAATTGAGATGAGGCGCTCTGGGAAGTGTTCCCTCAAAACAGCCATTGTTCCTGCACAATCGCCGTTTTGTAAGGATGGAAATGAAGATCATCATGAAGGATTCTCCTCACAGAACGATCGGAAAGTCCAAGGGCAGACGCATGTTTCCGCGCAGAACGCCGTGGTGATCGCAACATTGAAGCTCTCACTGCCTCAATGTTATCAGGTGATCTAATAGGTCGAGGGGCTCCAGTTCTCAGTCTTGTCGCACTTGCAGCTTGTCTGAACGCAGTGACCCACGTAAGAATTGATTTCCGGTGCGGGACAGGGGCCAACGGGGCTAAATCAAAGCGATTCCGAAAGGCACGCTGGGTTGCGATCGCAGAACATCCACTCGAAAAGTAGGCCTCAACGGCAACAGCTCGCTCCTCACTGTTCCAACGCATGATGGCGATTGAACTGTGTCAGGATAAAACTTTAGAGTCCCCCCTTTCGAACGAGATCACTAGCGCTCCGTTACGACATCAACCGACTGAATGGCGCGCATTTTAAAAAGGGAAGTTATGTTGCCGCACCCTGTAGTTGCGGGGAAAAGGAACTTCAAATTAGGAAATCAGCAGAAAATAATTGTTCAGCAATTTGCGAAGGAAATGTTCGTTCGTAGTAAAAAAAATGGGTAACTACAAACGACGGCCGCGCTTCTAAAACATTTGTAGTTGTTTGTAGATACGTAATTATCAGTTGTAGCTGAAGAGAAAGTAACTACCAACGAGATAAACACCTGAAAATGATTTAGCCACGATTTTGGAAGGATATGTTCGTTTGGAGTAGTAGAGTAAGTAACTACAAACGATGCACGGGCTTCTAAAACATTTGTAGTTGTGTACTTCCGTTTTTATCGTTTGTAGTTGCAGAGAAAGAAACTACAAATAAGGAAATAACCTGAAAATATTTTTTCCACAATTTGAGAGGGAAATGTTCGTTTGTAGTAATAAAGTAAAAAACTACAAACGACGCCCGCGCTTCTAAAACGTTTATAGTTGTTTGAAGTTCCGTTTTGATAGTTTGTAGTTGCAGAGAAAGTAACTACAAACGAAAAAATCACCTGAAAATGATTTTTCCACGATTTTGGAAGAATATGTTCGTTTGTAGTAGCAAACTAGGTAACTACAAGGTTGACCTAGGTAACGACAAGTCCAGGCATCCATAATGCCTGGACTTCTCAAACGTTTGTAGTTGTGTGTACTTCCGTTATAAACGTTTGCAGAGAATGTAACTACAAACGAGGAAATCACCTGAAAGTATGTTTTGAGCAATTTGAGAAGGAAATGTTCGTTTGTAGTAATAAACCACCGCACTTCTAAAACGTTTGTAGGTGTGTGTACTTCCATTTTAATCGTTTGTAGTTGCAGAGGAAGTAAGTACGAACGAAATAATCACCCGGCAAATTTTTTTCAGAAATTTGAGAAGGAAATGATCTTTTGAGTAATAAAGTAGGTTACAAACGACGCTTGCGCTGCTAAAACGTTTGTAGTTGTTTGTAGTTCCGTATTTATCGTTTGTAGTTGGTAAGAAAGTAACTGCAAACGAGGAAATCACAGGTAAATTATTTTTCAACGATTTTGGAAAGATATGTTCGTTTGTAGTAATAATCTAAGTAACTACAGGCGACGCCGGCGCTTTCAAAACGTTTGTAGTTGTTTGTAATTCCGTATTTATCGTTTATAGTTGCACAGGAAGTAACTATAAACGAGGAAATTACGTGAAAATAATTTTCCAGCCATTTGAGAAGGAAATGTTCGTTTGTAGTAATAAAGTAGGTAACTACAAACGATGCCCGTGCTTCCAAAACGTTTATAGTTGTTGGTAGTTCAGTATTTATCGTTTGTAGTTGCAGAGAAAGTAACTACAAACGAGGAAATCACCAGAAAATGATTTTTCCACAATTTTCGGAGGATATGCCCGTCTGTGGTAATAAACTAGGTAACTATGCAAACTACGCTCGCGCTTCTAAAATGTTTGTAGTTATTTACAGTTCCGTATTTATCGTTTGTAGTTTCAGAGAAATTAAGTACAAGCAAGGAAATGACGTGAAAATAATCTTTCAGTAATTTGAGAAGGAAATGTTCGTCTGTAGTAATAAAGTAGGTAACTACAAACGACGCTCGCACTTCTACAATGATTGTAATTGTTTGTAATTCCGTATTTATCGTTTGTAGTTGCAGAGAATGTAACTACAAACGAAGAAATCACCTGAAAATAAGTTTTCAGCAGTTTGAGAAGGAAATGTTCATTTGTAGTAATAAATTAGATAACTACAAACGATGCTCGCGCTTCTAAAACGTTATCTACAAACCATAAATACGGAACTGCAAATAGCTACAAACGTTTTAGAAGCCTGGGCGTCGATTGTATTTACCTACTTTATTACCACAAACGAACATTTCCTTCTTTAATTGCTGAAAAAATATTTTCATCTGATTTCCTCGTTTGTAGTTACTTTCTCTGCAACTACAAACTATAAATACGGAACTACAAACAACGACAAACAATTGAAAAGCCCAGGTGGCGTTTGTAGTTACTTGGTTTTTTACTACAAACGGACATATCCGTTTCAAATGGCTGAAAAATTATTTTCACGTAATTTCCTCGTTTGTAGTTACTTCCTCTGCAGCTACAAACGATAAATACTGAACTACAAACGCTTTAGAAGTCCGGGCGTCGTTTGCAGTTACTTAGTTTTCTACTACAAACGAACAAATCCATCTAAAATCGTGGAAAAATCACTTGTCACGTGAAATCAGGTCATTTCTTCGTTTGTAGTTACTTTCTCTACAACTACAACCGATACATACGGAACTACAAACAACTACAAACGAGAAATACGGAACTTTAAACAACTACAAACGTTTTAGAAGCGCGGGCGTCGTTTGTAGTTACCTACTTTATAACTAAAAACGAACATTACCTTCTCAAATCGCTGAAAAATTATTTTCACGTCATTTCCTTCTTTGTAGTTACTTTTTCTGCAACTACAAACGATAAATACGGAACTACAAATAACTACAAAATCATTTTCAGGTGATTCTCTCGTTTGTAGTTACTTTCTCTGCAACTACAAACGATAAATACGGACCTACATACAACTACAAGTCGTTTTCCTAGATCGCCTTTGCGGTCATTGCAAAGGAAAATCTGCTTATAAAAATAGTGAGATATTGGATTCCAGTAATGCCGTTGTTTTAGTTCATGTTTTTTATGTTAGACATATGTTAATTAGCATTTAGGACTCACTCCGAAAATTGTTGGCGGCCGGTTCATTTTTTGATTTTCATTTTTGTAGAAAATAAAAAAAAATCCTTTAACTACAAAAGAAAATAAATTTACTACAACCAACCACAAATGATTTTGAATGAAAAAAAATCTAAATGTTCGTTATTTTTATTCCGGGGGATGTCGTTTTTTTTGTGGTCTTAAGTTTTTTTCTGCGCTACTAGAAACGAAATTAAGTTTACTACAATCAACTACAAACGATCACCTTCGGAAATCACCAAAAAAATTGAGATCGGAGATACTCGGGTGCCAAGTTCACAGAGGTGTCAAGAAGCTGCCGCTTCTCTTGATGCATTGAAGAACGATTCGCCAACCTTCGATAATATTTCTTTTTTTTTTAAATAAATGTATTCAAATAGTTTCATTAAAACTTATAGTGAATAAATCTGAAAAAATTCGGCCAATTTTTTAATAAATGCATTAAAAAATTTGAGTTTCATTTTTAATGAATATTTTATCGAATATTTTTAATACTTTGATACATTTCTTTAACATTGAAATTTATTTTTAAAATGTCAAGAACATTTTTAATAAATTTATGAAAAGGTTTGCAAGCCTCCGCCTTTTTCCCCCGTTAAAGCGGTCTTTGATCCGATCAGTCCTAAATCATACAAAAAATCGTTTGCAGAGACGCTATTTCTGCCTAGGATGAAAATATAGGCTATAGCCTTGGACGGCGCTTCGTCCAATTTTTTTCGAAATCTCTTTTTCTGGCGCACATCTGTACTAGGTTTAAAAAAATTGCAATCTGTCCACAAGTGAAAGATTGGTCATTCTCAGATCGAATAAAAATCACGTAATCTACAGTGTGTCTATCACGAAGATTTAGACGAGTCAATTAAGGTTGAATGGCAACATCTTGGTTGCACACCTAAAGTCCTTTGATGTATGAGAGAAACTTAGAGCCATTATATCCTAACGTCGACATTACTCTGCAAATATTATTAAGGCGGGAAACCCACTTAGATGACGCAAAAAATTGAATTTTTTAATTTCATAAATTGTTAGTGAAACTCTTCAAGAATATGGTCCCAAAGTGGTATAAATTATTCATTACTGCTTTGAGTCTTTTTTACGGTAATTTTTTTCGAACGCGTTTTTCTCCAAACGACTTTTTTCAATTTGTCTACACTCTAGCTCAAAAAGTTTCTAGCCTATAATTGTTCAAAATGATTGTTTTTTCAGATAATTACGCTGTATATGAACTTAAATTGGGGGTTATATTGTTTGAAGTATATTTTTTATGGTAAAAAATATTATAATAAAACAATGCTAAAAACTACACCCTTTTGTTTATTAAACACGTCTAAAAATGTAATTTTCAATTTTCTCGGTCAGAGTTAGGTTCATATAGGAGGAAAACATCTTCTTAAAGTAACCTTCAAACCGTATTGATTTCCGATAAAAACTGTGTGGCCTCCAGAGCGTACACAAACAGCAAAGTCTGATGGTGACCTTCGATGGGCAGCAATTTATATGTTCCATATTTTCAGAAAAAATGCTTCGAAAAAAATAAAACATTTGTTTAAAAATATGTATAAAATGTTCCCAAAGTTTGAATAAATTATATTCATTCATTTATTGTAAAAAAAATCATGAAAATCAACAAACAAAAAACCTCCTAATTGCTTTCCCGCCTTAAGTATGTCAGCAACAAACTGTTCAGCTGAGCGTTAATTTTCGGTATTATGCAGCGTTAAAAACAATCTGAGATCAACCATATAACAAGAGCGTCTCTATGCTCTTCATACCTTGTGTATTGAAGCGGAAGGAACAAGAAATGGCAAGTTCGACGATCTTGTAACAGAATTCGCGCGGTCGGAATCTGTAGAGGTTATTTCGATCGAATGATTGTACCAATCAACCATTTTTACCCGATTGTTTTATTATGATTTGTCGCATGCGTCTGTATGTATATCTGGCTGTCATTATTTCTCTTGGGCGACGAGTAATGGAGGGAGAAGGCGGAGGACGCGGCGAAAAATGCAATTTGCCTAGATGCGCCACAAATGGTAATCTGGCCTTGATTGTATTTTATCCAAAGAAATATAGGCTCGCTTTTAAAAAATAAAAGATGATCTTAACTTGAGCTTGGCGCCGCCACCGTTGAAGTTGACAATAGGACTGCTATTTACCTAGCGACACTACGACTTTTGCTCGATTGTTTTTCCCGATCAGGCCTACCGTTCTGGGAATTTCAGCGTTCCGTTAGATATCAAGAAAATTAAGAAAGTGTATAACGGGTGTCGCACTTCAAGTGGAATAGGGAAAATCTCGAGAACCGTTATTCTGAAAAACATTAGTTTTGGACGAAGTTCTAGGTTATCGAGAGCCCAATAGAATGGTCATGTCAACTTTGCCGCTGTGAGTGTGATGGTCGAATGAAAGTCAGCTTTAATTTTTTAACCTCGCAAATCCCGACCTTTTATTCGATATGTGTACTACATATACGAGGTTGTTCTTAATTTAGTACGTTAAGACTTACGAGAATGAAGCAATGTTACATCTCACAATGTAAATAGTGGCAACTTTTTTGTCCCACTCGTCATTGACCGACCTTTGCCTTTTGAAAAAAGTGTCGTTTCGGCCGTGGCGCCCCGAGCAGCCAAATCGAAATCACGACCACGACACTTTGTCCTCCAAACTTCGTATCTTTTGTCGGGACCATTTTTTTATTTGCGGCACCGTTCTTGGAACAACGTCGTCATTGATTTTTAAATCGAACACACGGTATATACGCAGTCCTATGCACAAACGTCTCGTTCCACAGGAAATTTTAGTGCTTATCTATACGTCCTCTCGAGATATTTACTTATCGTTCTGTTCAAAACCAGGCTAACTCGTATATACAGAGTGTGCCGTATACGTTGACACAACGAAATCTCTCGAGAGGGGTGCATGTCAGGAAGTAATGTTTCAAATAAAAGTTTTATAATTCTAATAAATAAGAATGAAAAGAAAAAAAGAGATTATCGCAAGGTCAACTTAAGTTTCTTAAATGGGAAATAATATTTTATTCATTTCATTTATTGAGTGAAAACGTAGGTATGTTTTGTTGAAAAACTTTCCTTTATTTAACTTCAATTTTTAAAGCTATTTCAAATATTTGAGGGAGACTACCAGTCTAGAGCTCGGAAAAAGGTCGAATTTCGAACATTTTTTTTTGGATACTGAGTATCATACTCAGTTGATTGAATAAACATTCTATGTAGTGGCTTTTATTCTACATGTATTCAGGTATCTTTACAATTTTTTTGACAAAAAATTGTAGCGAACTCAACGCTGGATGGAGTGAGTCACATTCTTTTTGACAATGTGTCCTGCGGTCGGCAAGAGTTCTCCATCATAGTACGAGAGCCCACGACCAAAACCATGTATCATAGCAATAAGGCTGAAACTGTATAAAATCGTCAGATTATATGATTCTGAACCCGACTAGGTGGGTCGTAACGGTCAAACGTGTAGTAACTGTGTGGGAGGCCATTTATGCTGTGTCAAAAAAAAGAGGCGGTCGGTATTATAGCAATACGTCTGATATTGAAAATGTACATAGATTTTGTCATTTTATGACGAAAAAGTTTGTTTTCAGAAATTTTGCGCGTAGCATATAGCCTGAGCGCATTTTTAAAAATGTCAAAAAATGTAGCCGACCTGTATCATAGCAACCCGGATATTTTTTTTTAACTTTCGTATGGCTGCCGGTATTACCAAAAAAACTGGTTTCAGAAATTTTCGATTTCGCCTATACTCCCAAAAACGAAAAGAACGTTCCGGTGTCGCCTGGCAAACGCCTCAGGCTTGTTACGCTCCTATACTATGGCGGGAACAGCTTTTCGCTCAACGGGGTCAAGTCACTATTCGATGTTCGGACACCGACATACTAATAATAATGCTCGGAAATATAGAATTTGCAAAAAGTCTCGTCAAGATTTTTATGGATGTTGGCGTTGGTAATTCCCGCCGTTACATTGATGTTTCGAGTTTATACGGGACATTAGGATCCACCCTAGCAAAGTCTTTACCTGCTTTCCATGCAATAACGGGCTGCGATTACAATCCCCCGTTTTATCGCAAGGGTAAAAAAAGACCATTAACAATGCAGAAAAATTTGAAACGCTACCAAAAAGCTTTCGCTGATTTGGGCAGCTATACTTCTGATACTGAGAAGGTATTCCCCGTTTTGGAAGAATTCACGTGCAGATTATACAATAAACAAAATTGATTTTGTTTGAAGAATTCACGTGCAGATTATACAATAAACAAAATTGATAATGTTGATTTAGCTCGACGGAACATTTTCACAAAGACGTATAAAATGAAAAACGACCAGGCTTCAACAACTCTGAATCTCGATTTGTCCAATTACGACGCTTGCAATTTGCCGCCATGGAAAACGGAATTGAAAAAGCATTTATTGCGAACCAAATATATTGTACAAGTATGGAGCAACGCTCATACGAAAACTCCAACCGATCTCAACCCTGCAGATTTTGGATCGTATGAAGACGAGGGACAAGAATTGAGCGACGGTGTTTTGGACGACAAATCAACTTCCGCAACAGGTATAGTTAACGTGGCTTTTGCTGTTGCATTTTTATAAAGAAGTTTGCGATTGTTACTAATGATATTTATTTTATAGAAGAAGACGTTGAAAATCTCACAAGCGACCTGGAGAGTGATTTCGATGACGACGATTCCGAGCCCGACAGTGATTAAATACGTTCACATTTTGTAACATTAAATAAACAGTTTTTTTCCACTTTATCACAGTTTCCTTTTGTGCTATTTATTTGAGTCCTTCAACTTGAGCAGTTTCACGGTTTTGGGTAAACTCTTTGTTAATCATCATCTAATAATTTGAGGGTCGCAACTCATTCATTGGCTTGTTACATAGGCTTCAGTATGCCTGAATACGATTTTTAAATGATTTTGGGGTATCGAAAAGTTTTCTGACAAAGAAGGTGCTACACTCAATTTTTCCGATATAAATTTTTTCTACATCTGGACAACTTGTTTTATCACGCCCAACAATTTTCAGACCGATTGCTATGTTACCGATCGGTAAAATTTTCTAACATTTTCAAAACGGTCTGGAAATTGAATGCGTTCAAATTTTCTTCTGAAAAATATTTTTGTCGCTTCAACTAACCCAAATTTAATCGTAAAGAAGATTTTCAGACTGATTGCTATGACAATTTTTTTTGTCTCATTTTTAATTTTTGAAAGTGATCTTCCGGGTTCGCGCTACACTACTGACTTCTGAAAAACATGTTTTCGGTATCTTAGAGTTGTCATTCAACTATAGCCCGAAAATCAGACTGATTGCTATGATACAATTCGGTACAATTTTTTGACATTTTTGAAAATTCGGTCAAGTCAAACGGTACGCCAAAAATTTCTCATATTGGTATTTTCGAGTTCAGGATAATCGAATCTATTAATTTGATGCGGTTTTGGCCGTATTGCTATGAGACAAAAATTTTGGTCGTGGGCTCTCGTACTATCATTTGTTGACCTAGAACGAAAATTCGAAATAATTTAAGTTTCAGGTCAGGTTTGCCTACGAAGTACGTAGGAAAATCGAAAATATCGATTTATCAGAAAATGGTGCTGTTTAAAAAAAAATTGTTTCCGGGTAAAAAAATGGACAAAAAAATTTTTTTTCGGAAAAAGTTTCCACCATATCAAAAATTCCCTACATTCCTCGATGTAAAATATTGTTATAAGATTCCCAAAAAATGTTGAGCTAATCGATGAAGAATGGGCGATGTAATGTTGCCGGGCGCGGGGCACCATCAGACGAAGGTGATTCGCTTCATTTATCTTCAACACCGCAATTTTCTTACAAAATCTTGTACATACTTATAAAATATGTAACTATACTTGAATATATGTAGAATAAAAGTCCCTAAATGGAGTCTTTATTATATAAACTCGGTATACATAACAGATTGTCGAAATTTACCTTTTCCCGAGCTGTAGACTGGCAGTGCCCCTAAACGAATAATTTTGTACTAATTTATCGGTCATCTATTGGGTTGAATATTTTTAACGTCTTATAAAATTGAAGTCAAACAGAAACAATACTTCGACAAAAATAACTTTTTCTCCCGCAAAAAATGATTCGGCAATGAAAAACGTCAGCGCCCATAAAAAAAAATTAAGTTAACCTTCGAGTAATAGTCAAAGTTACCGCTAAATGAAAAGTAACTAACACCATCATTTGTTTCCCTCAAAACTATAAAACTTTTGTTCGAAAATTTGTTTCATAAGACACATCCCTCCCGGGATATTACGTTGTGCCTAGTCAAATAATACACCCTGTACGTGCGGGAAGCGTCCTCGCTTGGAGAAGAGAGAATGTGAGGCTGAAAAGTGAACGACGAATGGCGGCATTGAGGGGGCGAACCCATACCGAATGCAGAAGACGCGATATATGCTTCCGGTGCGTATGAGACTGGGGGAGGTTGATGCTCGGTTGCTTAACGTCTTTTCTTCGACTATAACCACGCAAGACGCCTTCAACCTTCTGTCTCTGTCTCTCGCTCTCGGTATGCCTCATGTTATCTCTCTTTCGCACGGAGAACATTAAGGACGCGGGGGGCGCAGATTGCGTCACTGTACGAGAGAGAACTCTCGGAAAGAGATAGCTGGGCGTATGGGTGAAGAATCCAGCCACGCATTGTTTGTAACCACTTCTCCTGTTCTCCCGACAGGGAGGACAACTCTGAATACAAATTGTCTGCGCCGAGTCAAAACGGTGAAAGAAGAAGACAGGCCTCTCTCTCTCCCTCTCCCTCCTCTCCACGGTGCTCCGAGGGGGGTATAGCCCCAGAGCACGAAATAAACGAATGCTCTCTCTCTCTCTCTCTCTCTCTCTCTCTCTCTCTCTCTCTCTCTCTCTCTCTCTCTCTCTCTCTCTCTCTCTCCCCCTTTCTCTCTCTCTTTACAAGATTACAAGTGCCGTCAATGCCAATAACTGCCCTTATGTAATCAACTTTTGCCACTTATTTATTATACACGAGCCATCATTTGTTAACGAAATGTATTATGTACCTTAGTTTATCGATAGTGGTATAGATATCTACCATTTCATTCTAATATATGAAGTTGTTCACAATTAGCCCCCGGTTATCTATAGGCTTATTGTATTGGGAGTACAAATAAGTCTCCGCCCTTTGACAAAAGTTGGCCCCACCAGGAGGTTATGGTTGAAATTGTCAGATGTAAAACGAAGATTTATTTATACTTCTAGTATATGATACTTATAAAAAGTTAAAAAAGTACGTCAAATCCTCTCAAAAACATTGCTCGTTGTTTTACTTTAATAAAAATTATGATTTAACTTAAAAATAATAATTATCTGTTATCATTCACATAATGGTTTTCTTATATTTTTTCCATTAATCAATTGGACAAAGAATTAAATTATTTTAAAAATTGCCGACTACAATCTACGTGTTATGCAAGTTTACAAGAAATGTTGTACACGAAATTGTTAAACCTTAGAAATAATCTTATTGAAAATGTTTTATTTTTATTGAAAAAATCATATTACCTATAACAAAAAATTGAAATCACCATTATGGAAATGCTGAGCAAGTTCTTGGCGTGCATGTCTAAGAAGAAATAACTAAAGAATATATAGTATTTTCCGTTCCTATCATCCAAAAGAATAACTTTCGCGACATAATATGTATATTTTTTTACATTTTAACATCCCACCAATAGGCAATCAGACAGTAATCGGAAAAAATCTAAAATGTAGTTAGTATGAATGTTTATTTAATTGAAACGATCATTCAATAAATATTTTTGTTAAATAATAATAATTTATATTTTCAAATCAATAAATAAAATCTAATAATTCAAATATTTTAAATTTCTTCTTCACCTCAAATGGCACATGGATCACAGCCTATGACGTCATTCGTATATAAACAAACGTTTCCATGCGCGTATTTTTTTCTCTTGTTTATGTGTTTTGACATGGAACCAGGATTTAACCAGGAACCAGAAACTTCACAAAAACGTAATAAATAACACCTTGCACTTGATTTTGAGGTTAGCTTGTCGTTTGTTAACACACATATGGCAACTAAAAAAAAAACATTTCGACTTAGTTTTAGGTACATACAAAGCTTTATTTGTATAAAATAACAACCGGCTTCCTGGTCTAGTGGTTAGCATGCTTGCCTCTGAACCAGAACATCGGGAGGCCACGGGTTCGAAAACCAGCCTCGTAGTCTCAGAGAAAAATGAATACGGGCATGACGTAGCTCCAGTTCTACACGGATGTCACGTACACGAACCGGTACGTGTGTGTGTCGTGTGTGTATGATTGTAGCCCTAGATTTATTTCTCGACGAAGCGCGACTAGCTCCGAACCTGGGACCGGCAGTATTTCTATAGGTTTTCCGCAGTTTCCCTATGCTCGTAATAGAGATACCATGGCGAATGCGATAAAGAGGGGGAAGTCGGCAGCGGCCGCAAAGTGAGGATGTGAAGTGGAATATCGTGAGGAATGTAATAAGGGGGAAGACTCCGTACAATGGAATCTACGATAATATATATAATAACATTTTTCATGGCATATATTCATTATGGTTAATTTTAAACATTTTTTCAAAAGTTGTCCGATTCCCTATTACCATTAAGCGGCCAAGATATATTTAATTTAATTTGTAATAGATGTGTGATAAAGTAGGACATTCACATTTTTATACAACTTTTTTAATTAATAAAATCAAATGAGATTTCAAGTTTGCGGGGATGAAAGGGCCGATCACTAATCTGATCTGTACTTCACTGCGTCATTAATTTAATTACCATTCACAAAACCAATTCAGGGTAAGGTAATTATGCAGTATAAGGACTTTTCCGAAAAACGACGAAATTTTTTTTTCGCCTTGAAGTTTATTCTATCATAGTAAGTGATATTCCGTCGGCGGAGGCTAACATTTCCCATTAATTCCATACGTTATGGGGCTTTGAAGTTTCCAGAAACATGTAATATTTCGACGGCTCGCTAAACAGCTACGTGTTTCCTTATAGATAGTGTATTATCTATACGGAAATACAGTATCCTTATGTATAGTGTATTTCCTTATAGAAATACACTATACATAGTGTATAGTGTATAAAACGTAACGTTGTGATTTCGTGACCACAGCTGTCCTGTTTCCGGAAACAGGTAATATTTCGACGCCTCTTGTTTGTTGTCGCTAAGCAGCTACGTGTTTCCTAAGGGCCAACCCAAACAAGCAAACCCAAATAAACCCACACAAACCCAAACAAATTCCCCAATATAGGCGTCGAAATATTTAAAAATTCTCTATTTTATCACGCGTTTCCGCGAACTTCAAAACCCCATAACTTATGGAATTAATGGGAAATGTCAGCCTCCCCCGACGGAATATCACTCAATATAATGGAATAAACAAGTTGACGGTGAAAAAAAATGTTCTCGTCGTTTTCGGAAAAGTCCTCATACTGCATAATTACCTGGGGTAACAAAGTGTTGAATATGGTTACGTGAACAGGTTGAAGAATAATTTTACTTTTTAAAAGTGCAATCTTGCAAAATTCACTTTCCAGAAAGAGCATGTTGCCATTATCTAAAAGATACTATCTCTAATCGCTACCATCTGACTAAGAAATTTAATTGTTCCAAACCTGCGAGTTGAGTAGTAGAAATCCTTCACTGAGCTTTTTTTTCTTAGCCATGCACACCAAAAGCTTAAACAGCATTTCCAGTGTAGGTACTTGTCTGGTTCATACGTTGTATTTTTCTGTAATAGTGATATCAATTAACTTGTTATAATAATGTGATTTATTCAATAAAAATAATTGTGTGCATTACAACAAATAATTATTATTTTCAAATCAAACCATAGTTTTGCTTAAAAAAGAACAAACAATAATGTTTTCGAGGGAATTTTTTAAGACTTGGCGTACTTTTTAAACTTTCTCAAAGTTTTTTAAAGAGATTTCATTTTATTTAGGTGAAGAAATCCTTTTTTCCTTCAGTTTCAATCCAAAGGGTAGTAAATTTCGAATATGTTTGCTGAAACTATACGTGTATAGTTTCAAATTCATATTTAGCAGGGAAAAGTGTTTCAAGGTATTTGAACTCGAAGAATCCTAGGAAATGGCAGCCGTAGCATGAGTGAGATAACGGTATCATAAATAGTTTTTCAAATTTTAATTATTTTTATAATCATGAACTCCAGTCAGTGGAGTGTAATTTTCTCAGATACTCATACATCAAGAGACGCGGCAGCGTCTTGACGCTAAGTATAAAAAAAAATCTTCGCCACTGACAACGCCACTAATCTCGACGCCACTGACGAACTGACGACACGCCGCGACTCTTTATACAGTAAGATGGCCTTTTAGCAGACGCCGTTTAACGTTGGCTCGACATTACGCAAAAACGCGGCAACAAATCGAAAATCTCATGATAGTTTACCAATGTAATGTGATTTTTTCCTATCGATTTTGTTCGGGCTATTTTTCGATTTGTCCACTCAATCTCGAGATCTCATAATTTACGGCCGAATTTTCCAATGACCTTTTTCTTCAAAAATTCTTCCACACTCGTTCATTGTCGTTCATTGGATGAAATAAAGGCGTTTGTTCATGTCGTAAACATAGTACATACGCCGTTCTGTGAACTGATTAAGGCTGGGAATAGACGTCCGATTTTCTCTTTCCGACGATCCGATCCGACAGTTGGATCCGACTATCGGAAGGCACTCGTGCCATACATTTGTTTCAGCATGCAATACACATCCGATCCGACTATCGGAACTCGGATCCGCCTATCGGATCGGATGTGTATTGCATGCTCACTCAAATGTATGGCACGAGTGCCTTCCGATAGTCGGATCGGATTGTCGGAAAAAAAATCGGACGTCTATTCCCAGCCTTACACTCTAGCACAACAGGCACAGCAACGCCACCGCTTTCTCGAACGATACGACTCGAACTACACCCTGCTTGCAATATATATATATATTGTAATCCCCCGAAAAAAACTCAGGAGAACTATCCGAAAAAAATGCGGTGCGCTTCTGGGCCGGGATTCGAACCCGGGACCTTTCGATTGCCGGTCGACTGCTCTGACCAACTGAGCTACGCCAGCCCGCTTACCTCACCTTTCTCGGATAGTCTCTATATGGTAACGCAACGTTACAAACCCCCCTGCCAGAGTCGATCCGGCTCTGGCGGGTCGACTCGAAATTTTTTTTGCCCAAACTACTCAATATAACTCTAACTCAATACGCAACGGGTACTACTGACGCGGGGATTGTCTGAGGGACGGAAGGGGGAAGGGGTCCTACAGACGCGGGGATTGTCTGAGGGACGGAAGGGGGAAGGGAAAGGGAGGGGCTAGCTCAATGAGACTTTTCTCAAGGAGGGGATTCTTTTTCCGCGGCAATCAACGATAATTCGATATTTATCTTGATTATTCTGAGGCCGTGGCCCGCTGTTGGGCGCCATTTGTAATCCCCCGAAAAAAACTCAGGAGAACTATCCGAAAAAAATGCGGTGCGCTTCTGGGCCGGGATTCGAACCCGGGACCTTTCGATTGCCGGTCGACTGCTCTGACCAACTGAGCTACGCCAGCCCGATTACCTCACCTTTCTCGGATAGTCTCTATATGGTAACGCAACGTTACAATATATATATGGATTCTCATACAGTCGCTTTGACAGCTCGAATAACCAAACACGGTTTTTCGCGCGGATGTGAAAAACGAAAACAAACGGCTCTTATTAGAGCCAAAAATTTACTTAACAAAGGTTCCCGTCGTTTCCAATTTAGGTTTGGATTATTTATTTTGATGATAACACGCGTATATTACCCGTGGCGCTCACGCGGAATCCGTCGGAGAAACAGCGACAGAGGAAGATACGCAAATAGATGCAGAGTAAGTTTAATTAATAAATATTCAATAATGTGCTCATTTCTTTCACTTGCTTATATAAAATTAAGAAATTCGCAGACAGACGTTCTTGTGTAGCTTTTGTGTGCTCTGAGAGCATAATCTAGCTTCTGTACGTCATTGCCAATTCGTGTGTTCGTAAGTCTGGAATACTTGAATTCACGTCGTTTGGATCGTATATTATGTCGTTTGTGTTATCATAGAGCCTTATCATAGACGGTGAAGTTTTTTTGTAGATAATGCTTCCGGCTCTGTAGAATTCATTGACACAGAGCTTAACAATTATTTTGCCTATTGCACTATACAATAATTATGTATAGTGTCGTGAAGATTAATGAATTGCCTTGCGTCACTTCTCTTAACTGCGTGTACGATGATTGCGAAAGCTGGACTTCGCAGTGCGCTCTCTGTGCTTTGCAAGAGACGAAAGCTCCTTCGGGATACTTTTGCGTCGCAAACCCATTTCTACCCTACATCAATCAAAAAAACTTTGTTCGGATATAACAATTGGGAAAATCTCACCTCTCGCTGTACTCACAATAGTGTCCATGCGAAGAACTACAAGTGATGAAAACAATGTCTTGTTAGACTTTCTCCACAGTACTGTTCATGTAAAAAACTCTGACTAACATTTCATAACTTTCTTTAGAGAGATTCAGTGAAACATCAAAAGATTTCTCTCACCGCTGTGGAAAATTCAATAACTTGCCCGACTGTTTATCAAACTTGTCATTCTGTTCAACGGCGAGACATATGTTATGATGATTCACTGAATCCCTCTAAAGAAAGTTTAAAATGTTACTCAGAGGTTTTCACGTGGACTGTACTGTGGAGAAAGTCTAACGAATCATTGCCTTCAACCCTTGTAGTTCTTTGCATGGGCACTATTGCGAGTACAACGAAAGGTGAGATTTTCCCTATTTTTATATGCGAACAAAGTTTCTATGGACTACGCGGTACAGAAAATTGTGTGTGGCTCAGGAGTATTTGCGAAAAGCTTGTGTCGCTTGAAAAGCACAGCAAGACTGCAAAGTGCAGCTTTCGCACTCACTGTACACATAGTACAGAGCGCTGAAACAAGTTAATCCATTTTTTTTGACAACAGGAAATGTAATTTTCCAAAACAATGAATATTCATAGAATGACTGATGCCGAGCTTGTTTACATAGTTTTGTAATGTATCTGCAATGTTTGGCCCTAGAAGGTGGGAAATTATTGAGTGGTTTAAATGTTTTGAACAAAAATTGGATTGTGAGACTTTAAGAGTGAGAGACCTCAACTTGACTACGAAAATATTTCAAGTACGTTCGAGTTGCATGTATTTTTATTTTCCATTTCTCTATTTGTATTATTAAGGGGCGTCTTCTTTTTGTAAATTGAGGTCGTGAATCTCTAAAAAAGTGTGTAAAAACGTTTGAAGAATTTTCACAACCGGCATCGACTAAAAAAAGTTTGAGCATTTAAGAAGAATTCATTTTAGTTAAAAAAAAAAGGAGTGTTTAAGAAGAATTCATTTTCGTTCCAAAAAAAGTTTGAGCATTTAAGAATTCATTTTCGTTCCATTCCA
The DNA here is from genome assembly GCA_944452715.1 of Ophion slaviceki. Taxonomy (NCBI): domain Eukaryota; kingdom Metazoa; phylum Arthropoda; class Insecta; order Hymenoptera; family Ichneumonidae; genus Ophion; species Ophion slaviceki. Next base: position 23,181,613 of record OX101784.1, read on the forward strand.
ACGATGCAAATTTCAGCGGCACCGAGCATTGCGCATCCTCGCACGAATGCTGGTGTTAATATTGCAGTACGAAAATACAGAATATTGGCGGTATATTTGGAGCACGTTCATTGCTGGGTTATCGCAGCATTGCGACGGAAAATTTGGAATACGCTAGTCGGCAAGGTATAGCGTATTCCTTGCCCTTGCCTGCACATTGGCGGCATGCTGTGACGTTCTGTTGCCGGCATATTTAGAACACGCCGTAACGCTCCTTCATCGGCATAAACGAGGCCCGCTATTGCGGTGTTGTGACCGGCTAAATGGGGTTCCGTATTACCGGTAGCTGGACAGGTGGGAATAAAAAGAGGGCAAACTAAATAATTTTATTGAATACAATCGCACACACGTACCGGTTCATGTGTGCGACTCCCGCGTATGACTGAGGGCTACGCGCCATGCCCGTAATTATTTTTTTCCGAAAGTACGAGGCTGGGATTTGAACCCGCAATTTCACGATGGGCTGGTTTAGAAGGCAAGCACGCCAACTACTCGACCATCCATCTGGTTTAACTAATATAACTAATTTTAGGATCATAACATTTGTCGTAGCGATCTGCCTATGGTTATAACCATGTACCTTGTTTTTGCCGGCAATGGAATGTCACAGCGTGTCGCCAATGTGCCCTAACTTTGCCGGAATAACGTATTCCAAATTTTCCGTCTCAATGCCGCGATAAATTCCCTCCTCTGTACCGGCAACGGAGCGTCCCAGCGTGGTGCATTTATGACTGACAAGGGGACCTTACAGGCTGTCACTCACGGATTTTGATAAGTCTCAGATATGTTTTAGAGGGACCTACCCTGAGTACCTGAGTAAAGGGGTTTTATACAACGCTCTTTAGTTTTCGTGATGAAACGTTCGAAAGTTTAGCTCGTAGCTACCATACCGGTACGGTTGCACCTTTGTCGAACCAGCGGGCTTGGCCCAGTGGGCCAGGTTCCCGGCTCTGACGCTCGAGGTCCAGGGTTCGAGTCCCGTGATGGCGTTTTTTTTCACAAAATATAAATAAATTCGATGGATGATGTAAAACCGTCTAATTATTTATTATTATTTTATTTATTTATTTATATTTTTTGTCCATTTTTTTAATTTTTTACTTTCCTTTCTTTTTTAAATTATTTATTATTATTTTATTTTTCACGCAGAAAAAAAAGAGAGGAAGAAATTATAACATCTTTCACAAGAAACTGCAGTTTATTATTTTTCATTACAATATACAGGTTTTTCTTACTTGCTATCACTGTGGTCGCTTGTTACATCAGAACAATATTCCGGGTGGTATTTGTCGTAAAAGCAAGCAAAACACAAGACCAAAGAGCAACGCGCACATTGTATAAAAGCTATGGCCTTGCAGGCGCACGGAGTTTCGAGCAGCGTTATTGGAAAGCATACTTGATTGACATTTAAAAACAGCGGTCTTTCCCCAATTAACTTCGATGCAAACCATGAGGAACGCAGGTAGCGAACCCGGTTGGAGTATTTGAAATAACGGCCCGACCATTTTAAAATTCATATTGTAATGAAAAACAATAAACTGCAGTTTCTTGTGAAAGATGTTATAATTTATTCCTCTCTTTTTTTTCTGCGTGAAAAAAATAATAATAAATAATATTTAAAAAAATGGATAGTAAAAAATTAAAAAAATGAATTAAAAAAAATTTAAATAAAATGAAATAATAATAAATAATTAGACGGTTTTGCATTATCCATCGAATTTATTTATATTTTGTAAAAAAAAACCGCCATCACGGGACTCGAACCCTGGACCTGGAGCGTCAAAGCCGGGAACCTTGCCCACTGGGGCCACGCCCGCTGGTTCGACAAAGGTGCAACCGTACCGGTATGGTAGCTACGAGCTAAACTTTCGAACGTTTCTTCTCGAAAACTAAAGAGCGTTATATAAAATCCCTTTAGTCAGGTACTCAGGGTAGGTCCCTCTACAACATATCTGAGACTTATTAAAATCCGTGAGTGACAGCCTGTAAGGTCCCCTTGTGAAACGCGATGTAAAGATGACATCACTCCAAATCTGGAGCTTGCCGCATCAGCCCTGTTGTTGCAGCAGGTAATTGTTGCGTATATTTGCTGCAAACTTGCCGTCTTGGCATCACACATTTATTTCGCCAAACCACGCACTGTGGCGCAAATTTGCAGCTTAATGCGCAAGGAAAGGACAGCATATTGGTGTCACGGTGTGCCGCCGTATGCTGTTCTCTTGCCGCTATATTGCTGACATGTGAATTTTCACAGCACGTTTGTCTATCAGAGAGACGTATTCTCCTTGGATCACCCTTTTTAATTTAAACTTTGAAACAAGTAAATCACATGATCAAAGTCACAAACAAGTAAGTCACATGATCAAAGTCAAATGACGCTTTTGACTTTAATAATCAGTAACTCATGGACCAATCATCGTACACGAATTTAAAAGACAGTTCTGTAAAGCTGAAAGTATGCTCTTTAAGGTAGGGAAAAATCCATTTCTAATCAATTTGTTTTCTGTAAAATGTGCAGGCAAAAAATGTCAAAAATGCCGTTTATTCTTTAAATTACAAAAGTTACGACATCTTTGCGGATAGCTATTGCGAACATTATGCTTAGGCATTTTTTCCAAGATGATAGTGTCAACAAAAAGTATGCTAAGTGTAAAGTTGTCCCGATTTTTTCCCTGTAGCCCAAATGATGAAAGTTTTGAATTTGGTAAAAAAAATTGAAGGAAAACTATTATTGTTTTAGGCCACTATTATTTCGCTTACTCGTAAAAAAAAACAGTTTTCCGACATTTACGGGTATTTTCACTCATGTAAAGTAAGAATTTGTACAAACAAAAAAATTTAACTTCTTTTCAATAAACAAAAATCTCTCTGTTTTTAAAAGGCAATTTAGTTTTATTCGTTTGTCAATTTCTCATTGATTAATAACAAACATACCCTCTCAAAGTAAAAAGTTCCATTCTTTAACCTTTTTTTTGTTTGAGCAATGGATGTTAAAAGTTGTAACCCCTCTGTATTTCCTATAATTTTATTAATGTGAAATTAATCCTCTCTCAAATTAGAATATTGTGAGTACTTTAATGTAAAAAAAATCGTAAAAAGGAAAAAACACGTTGCATTAATGTCTAACAAAAATGTTCAGTAATAAAAAGTAATGTTTTGAACGAGTTTAAAATTGCAGACGTCCAATTTGTTCCGATATATTGAAATTCCCCTTTCAAAACGATCTGGAATCTCTATTAAAAACTTTTTTAAAGTAAAAAACAACGCCAAGTGATAATAAATCCCTTAAATCGTTATCACTTGTTTTAAAAAAATTCTGATTTATTTTAAATATCTCAAACTATACTTTTTATTTAAGTTCGAAAAATGGTTTCATTATACTTATTTAATGCAAATGTACATAAAAAGTGAAATCACTTTTATGAAATAGCCAAGCAAGTTTATTAGTCATGTTGCACACTAAATTGTTAAAGCTTAGGAATAATATTTTTGAAAATATTTAATTTAAAAAAGTCATATTACTATTATAAGAAAAAATTGATATCACCATTAGATAAAAGTACAAAGTAGTTAACATACAAGTACACTGGAAGTGCTGTGCAACGACTTGGCGTGCATGGCTAAAAAAAAGTTCGGTGAAGGATTTCGTCATCTCAACATCTCAACGGTCGGATTAACAAAACATAAATTGTCACGATTTATTGTGCAAGTGAAAACCAGATTAATGTGGAGTACGAATCAAATGAGTGATGTACCCTTCGACCACACGGCACTTGAAATGTTAATTTATTTGGATAATACGAAGAAATGTGTATAAAAGCATTTACCTTTTATTCTATAACATAATAACCGCATATCTCATGAAATATATTGCGTCTTATAGACTTTGATGTAATGGATAAAGTATGCTTCTCCAAACTGTCTGCCTCTAAACTATCTAAGCATCTGCAGGTTTCAAAGTTAGCATTACTGTTTTATCCTCCTGCTGGATTATGAATTAAAATGTTCCTAATACCCCTGTTAGTCGACGCCACGTTATAATGTAAAATTATATATATATAAACATATATCGACGCAAAAATTATTTTCGCAGGTGGTCGGAACGGAAAATTCTGCATCTTCCCGAGCTTTTTCCTAACCATGCACGCCAAGTCGTTGCACAGCATTTTCAGTGTACTTGTGTATTACCTACTTTGTACTTTTATCTAATGGTGATATCATTTTTTCTTATAATAGTAATATGACTTTTTTTAATTAAATATTTTCAAAAATATTATTCCTAAGCTTTAACAATTAGTCATGTGCAACATGACTAGTAAACTTGCTTGGCTATTTCATAAAAGTGATTTCACCTTTTTTTGTACATTTGAATTAAAGAAGTATAATGAAACCATTTTTTGAACTTAAATAAAAAGTATAGTTTGAGATATTTGAGATAAATCAGAATTTTTATATAGTAAAACAAGCGATAACGATTTGAGGGATTTTGATTACTTTGCGTTGTTTTTACCTTTATAAAAAAGTTTTTAAAAGTTGGATTTACGTTAACAGTGCGCGTTCTTGATCCTACTCGAGGCCGCTGAAGAAGATACCAATTTTTTATAGTCTCCGAACGAATTTCGGGTTCGCAGTACCCAAACATGTACATTTGTTGTTTCATTGATTTAATAGAAGTTCAGATTTCGTCCTATTCGATACCTAAAGCTTTGAAAAATATTCAGTGCCTACGTTCGATGCAAGAAAAGCGCATCCTTGTGAGCTGTCGTTGTTTGCGATCGAGCTAACAAACTTATAGATTTAGCTTCGCGATGCCGAAAGACATTTTCCATTCATTGCGCTTGATGCGAGACAAATCCATATTTGCAGCTCTCTGATACCTACAGGTATTCATTTTTCGTTGTCTTCGAGGAATGAAAGGTCATACTTCTGACTTTTCAGCGCCAGAAAATATACATGTTTCATTGCATAAAAGTACCAGAAAATGTCCATGTTTTATTCCATACAAGAGAATTTCACATTTTTTGCGTAATGTTCCGCTTCACATGTTTGCTTAATGTAAATACTTTACTTTAGCGTAAAGTATTTTTTAACTGTCTTCAAATGTATTTCAATAACGAAAGTTGAACATTTTTTATTTGAGTCACTTACGAGACATACACATTTTGGGCCTTTCGGTAGCTGAAGCCCGAATAATTTTTCATTGCGAAAGTTCGATGCAAGACGAATTCATATTTGTAGCCTCGCGATACCTAAAGGTATTCATTTTTGTTGTCGGAGATCGAGCGAACAAATCCATATATTTGACTTCGCAGGACTTACAGATATTTTTCAGTCGTTGCGGTTGATGCGAGACAAATCCATATGTTCGACTCCTCGATACATACATTGCCTTCAATCAATGTATGGAAAATTTACATTTTTGGCTATTCAGTACTTGAGGTCATGAATTTCCTTTCACCTGTGCTTGATGCAAGAAAATTCCATATTTTTGGCTTTCCATTTAGTTTAAGGCGATGTGTCACACGCTGGAAAATTTCGACCCGGCCTCCCGTCACGGCGGTAGTGCAGAACGCGGAGTTTTTAGCTACGGGCCGCCGCGTACTACCGCCTGATGGCGCAGCGCACGTTTTCTTTAGGACCTTGATGCCAGGCGCTACGCCGGAGAATCTAGGCCCGATAGGCGACGGTTGCTGCGCGTGTGTGCATTCATTACCCGTGCCACGCGCAGAAAGTAAGAAGTGACCTTTTCGCACGCGGTTCGGTCGTAACGAAAACATTGGCTGTATGTGTGTGTATCGATCACGGTCTCGCATGCAGGTCTGGAAACTCCGGCGTTTTTGCATGGTGGAAAGTGTCATCGTTCGTGAAGCAACAACGTAGTTCCTCATTTATCCACTGGAAGCGCTGGCAAGTAGAAGTAGTCTTGTAGATATAGATATACAGCAATGGAAAAATAACCTGCTAACGCCAGTACATGTGTTTACAACGTTTCTAGAAATCTAAACTACCTAAAACGCTCCGGTAGAACAGCATAGTATGGATCCGTCCTTATCCTTCGCTATATTTTATTATATTCGATTGAGGATACGCCAGTTCACCTATCAACAAAACTAAAATCGGCAAAAATAATTTTTTTGTAACAAAACAAACTCGCCGAACTGACAAATCAATAAAAACGGTGCCTTTAAACATACAAAATGCGTTTATTGCTTTTTTTTTATACCTCTTCCATTATATGTATTTTCAGGTTCTTATTAACATTGTTAAAAAAATATAAAAAAATTGTAAAAACAAATAAGGAATTCAATGTACTAAGAATAAACATTAATTATAAGGGAAAACAAATTTAGGATGCACAAATTTGTGCATACCCCATCTACTCAAATCGCGAAAGACCAAATCAAAATATTACAGGAGTTCGAACATACAAGAAATACAGTCTACTGAAATAATAATTCTCATTCTGCCCGGGGGTTCAGCAGTGAAAAATACTCAATCACTTTCCATTTGTATCGCTCTTGCAAATAATATTGGGTACGTTCGTTTTGGCAACACTTTTCTACACTTCTTACGCCTTCTGAGGACTTTCTATTATTGTATCTATTTCAATTGTAGAAAGTGTAGCTAAACCGAACATACTCTATCCTAATCTCGAAAAATCTGCGTCTTTGCACAGCTTGTCGGACCTGCGTTTGATTGGCTAACTTCTACCTAGCAGCGCTTCGGGTGACAAAAGCGAGAACTGACCGTTCGTCTCATTATCTGAGTCACTCCTCATCCTAGGAGTTTCCAGGCCTGTATGTGAGACCGTGGTATCGATCGATCGATACACACACCTAGTCTTCGATGACCGTGGTACTCTTCTATGCTTGAGGCGTGAATCTGCTCTGCGTGCAGAGTGCGGCAAAAATGGTTGTCCGATCATTGCTCTCGCGAAAGAGCGATGCAATTAATGAATAATTAATGTGAATGAACAATTCACGCACATACATGCGCATATATATATATATATATATATATATATATATATATATATATATATATATATATATACACATATATACACACGCGCGCGCGCGTGAGTGCGTGCGTGCGCGCGCGTGTGTGTGTGTGTTTGTGTGTGTGTAAATGCGCCTAGCAATTCCGCCCCGATTCAAGAATTATAGACATGTTTAACAAACGACGTTGCTAGAGAGCTCTACGAAAAAAATGTGATATTTTATAATATATTGTTTAAACAATATAGCTTTACCGTTTTTCTCAGAAATTCCATTTCGACCGGAATTTCTAGATAGCATTATCGTTAAGACTAAATATTTGTTTCTGCATACGGGAGAGCTGCGGACGAAGTTAGGAGGTCCCTTATCACCTAGACCTAGACAAAGGCCAGAACAAGGGAACAACTGTTGCTGGCTGCACGTGATCATCGGACGAGATGACGACGTGCACGAGCGGGGGCATTCGAACGCCACCCGTGAAAAACGTCGCAACCGACGCAACCTCGAGCCAGCGTCACGCCAATCACATTCTACCATTGGCCGATGAACGACGGCACTACCGGTTTAGTGTTGCGCCACGGTAGGAGTGATCTCTTCGGCCCAACGCTGGCATGTACGGTTGGCCAATAGTAGGCTTACCGGAAATCCTAACAGTTGGCCGGGTATTGGCCCACGTTAGACCCGTGAAAAACGACGCAACCGACCCAACCTCGAGCCAGCGTCACGCCAATCACATTCTACCATTGGCCGATGAACGGCAGCACTACCGGTTTAGTGTTGCGCCACGGTAGGAATGATCTCTTCGGCCCAACGCTGGGATGTACGGTTGGCCAATAGTAGGCTTACCGGAAATCCTAACAGTTTGCCGGGTATTGGCCCAACATTGGGCTAAAGAGATCACGATCATTGGCTGAGGGTTGGCGTGATCACCGGCCCATAGTAGGCCCTAAGGTCGGCTTCATATTGTTGGCGCAATATTCGGGCTAGTGTTGGTCCAGTGTAGGGCTGTCAAAACAACCCAATGCTTAGCCAACAATCGATCAGATTCACAACTTTCTGTGCTCGATGATTGCTCATCGAAAGAATTATTAGATTCACTAACATCGTTATGCACAATCACTTGTTCGTGGAATGTTTCCAAATTTGTTTTACTATCTACTTGTCTCTTTGTTTCGTTGCCTCTGATCCTAGCCTGCTGTAAAGAGTTTTCCAATTTTTGTTGTCGTTTTAACACTCGACGTTTTTTAATACTATCATAATAACTCGGCATTTTTTTAATACACCACAAAACTTTAGTACAAATCAATTTTTTTTTAATCAAGTGAATTTCAGATAACAGTAATTATGAGTTTCTATTATCACAGGACGTAGAAAAATGCATGCAGCGATAATAAAAAAATATATAATAATAATAATATACGTAAAAAAGCATTTTTGTATATATGTATGGACTATACCGTTCAAAGCCAGTGTTGGCCCAGGATTGGCAATTCGTCAGTTTGCCATGCTAAAAATAAGCATTGGCAAAACCACGGTCAAACGATTGGCTCAGACTCAGGGCCTGCGCTCGCCCCGACAATTGGCGGACGGTCATTAATTAGTACTGGCCCAGCGTTGGCTCTTCGATGGTGTGCCGAGCTTCAATTCGAGACTGGCAAACCCATAATCAACATATTGGCCCATGTTCGGGGCCAACACTGGGACCCGATAGTTGGCTGACAGTTGGTAATCGATATTTGGCCCAAGGTTGGGTGTTCGTTGGTTTACCATGCTTCAAATGAGCACTGGCAGAATCATGGCCAAATCATTGGCCCGTATAAAGGACCAACACTGGGTATTAGTGGTTGGTGCTGAATATCGTACCAAGCGTCGGTCGCATCTTAAGCGCCGGCAAATTTTTCACGGGCAGATTTCGACGACGGCGGAAGCATTTTCTTTAAGGCGTTACCCCCACTTGTAGCGCAAAAAAAAGGCCTTTTTCATCAATTTTTTTAAAGAAAACTACAAAACTTTTTTAATCGATCAATATACCATCTTAAAGAACACATCTTGAAGAACTTTCAGTAATTTTTTTATTGAAAAATATTACATTGTCTAGTGGCAAATGGCCGTCAATGAAATAATGTTTTTATATACACGGTTTGCGGTGACCAACATTGCGGCGAAGTGGATCATCTGAAAAAAAAATGCGGATGGTTTTAGTCAAATATAAGTATAAACTAGTCTTTAATCGAAGGATTTTAAAAAATATTCATTTTTCACAAAATGGCGGACAGTCAAAGTTAATGGTTCGATTTTAACGAAAAAAAACGGCCGTTTTTTGGCTATAAAACGGACATTTTTTTTTTTTTTTTTTTTTTTTCGAAAAAAAAATCGAACGATTAAAGACTACATTTTTATGTATTATATAAGCCTGCAAAATTTCAAGAAGATCGGTTCATTAGTGTTCGAGTAATCTTGGTCACCGACTTCAGAAATGCCATTTTGAGAAAAACGCGTTTAAAGTTTCAATTTCAGTTTACATGAAGAAAATATTTTTTTTGTAAACTTACATAGAATCATCTATTCCGGGCCCATACGGAAGTATGGGATACTTAAACTTCAAAAAAATGCAATAAAAAAAATCGATTTTTTCAAAATCGCAAGTGGGGGTAACCCCTTAAACAAATAGGTTAGGGAGTATGTATATTTTCGATGCCGTTTGCCTTCGATGAATTCAATATCGGCCAAATTCTCGAACGAAAGGAATCGCTGGAGACGCACTCGCTAAACGTATTCAGCATTTCTCTCTCCGTCGACTTTTGTCTTCGGGAGGTTCTGCGAGGATCGAATCCTCTAGCAATGGAAGTCGCTAGAGACTCGCTCTATGGAACAGCCGTAAAGTTCCATAGAGCGAAATTTCAACAAATTTCAACAAATTTGTTGAAATTTGTTTCAACAAATAGATTTGAGCCGTGTGTATATTTTCGACGACATTTATCCTCGATAAATTCAATTTCGGCCGAATTGTCGAGCGTGCGGAATCGCTCGAGACGCACTCGCTAAAAGAGTGGTGAAACTTATTGGTTAAATAATGAACAATTTAGCATTTCTTATCTACGTCGACTTTTATATTCGGGAGGTTCTACGGAGATCGAATCCTCTAGCAATAGAAATCGCTAGAGACTCGCTCTATACACGAGCGGTAAAATAACGCGATTTTAAATTGTTTAAACAAATAGATTTGAGCTATATGTATATTTTCGGTGCCCTTTGTCTTCGATGAATTCAATATTGGCCAAATTCTCGAGCAAACGAAATTGCTGGAGACTCACTCGCTAAAATATATTGTAAAATGTGAAATGCATTGTTTAAACAATTAATAATCCAGCATTTCTCTCTCCGTTGACTTTTGTCTTCGGGAGGTTCTGCGAGGATCGTATACTCTAGCAATGGAAATCGCTAGAGACTCGCTCTATAGAAGAGCGGTAAAGTATGCGATTCAATTTTTTTTTTTAACAAATAAGTTTGAGCAGCGTGTATATTTTCGATGTGATTTATCTTCAACGAATTCGATTTCGGCCAAATTCTCGAGCAAGCGGAATTTCTCGAGACTCGCTCGATAAAACCGTGGTGAAACTTACTTTTTAGACAATTAACAGTTTAGCATTTCTTCTATCCGTCGACTTTTGTTTTCGGGAGGTTCTACAAGGGTCGAATTCTCTAGCAATAGAAATCGCTGGAAATTCGCTCTATACACGAGCGGTAAAATAACGCGATTTTAAATTGTTTAAATAAATAGGTTTGAGCAGAATGTTTATTTTCAAATTCTCAAGCCAAATTCTCAAGCGAACAAAACCGCTGGAGACTCCCCGTGAAAAACGACGCAACCGACCCAACCTCGAGCCAGCGTCACGCCAATCACAGTCTACCATTGGCCAATGAACGGCAGCACTACCGGTTTAGTGTTGCGCCACGGTAGGAGTGATCTCTTCGGCCCAACGCTGGGATGTACGGTTGGCCAATAGTAGGCTTACCGGAAATCCTAACAGTTGGCCGGGTATTGGCCCAACATTGGGCAAAAACGACGCAACCGACCCAACCTCGAGCCAACGTCACGCCAACCACATTCTACCATTGGCCGATGAACGGCAGCACTACCGGTTTAGTGTTGCGCCACGGTAGGAGTGATCTCTTCGGCCCAACGCTGGGATGTACGGTTGGCCAATAGTAGGCTTACCGGAAATCCTAACAGTTGGCCGGGTATTGGCCCAACATTGGGCAAAAACGACGCAACCGACCCAACCTCGAGCCAACGTCACGCCAACCACATTCTACCATTGGCCGATGAACGGCAGCACTACCGGTTTAGTGTTGCGCCACGGTAGGAGTGATCTCTTCGGCCCAACGCTGGGATGTACGGTTGGCCAATAGTAGGCTTACCGGAAATCTTAACAGTTCATATATTCATATATTGTTTGGCAATATATTGTTGGCGCAATATTCGGGCTAGTGTTGGCCCAGTGTAGGGTTGTCAAAACAACCCAATGCATAGCCAACGTTGGCCAAACTATGGACCGACGATGGCATTATGGGCACCCGCTATTATTTAAAACGCCACACAAAAAAATGGAACTTTAAAAAATGGTATATTATTAGCCTTTATTTTATAAATTATCACAGTCTCTTTTCAAACAGTCGCTTTCGAAATTATAATTCTTATTTTAAATTACACACACTGAAAACATACGTTATTATCACAGAACTCGTTACATAGTTCAATCACAGTTTGTTAGATTCACTAAACTCGTTATGCACAATCACTTGGTCGTGGAATGTTTCCAAATTTCTTTCACTATTTACTTGTCCTTTTGTTTCGTTGCCTCTGATCCTAACCTGCTGTAAAGAGTCTTCTAATTTTTGTCGTCGTTTTAACACTCGGCGTTTCTTAATACTGTCATAATACCTCGGCATTTTTTTAATAAACCACAAAACTTTAGTATAAATCAATTTTATTTTTAATAAACTGAATTTCAGATAAGAGTAATGAGTTTTTATTATCACAGGACGTAGAAAATTGCATGCAGCGATAATAAAAAAATATATAATAACCCAACGAACACCCAACCTTGGGCCAAATATCGATTACCAACTGTCAGCCAACTATCGGGTCCCAGTGTTGGCCCCGAACATGGGCCAATCGGTTGATCATGGGTTTGCCAGTCTAGAATTGAAGCTCGGCATACCATCGAAGAGCCAACGCTGGGCCAGTACTAATTAATGACCGTCGGCCAATTGTCGGGGCGAGCGCAGGGCCTGACTCTGAGCCAATCGTTTGACCGTGGTTTTGCCAATGCTTTTTTACGTATATACGTAGATACGTATATGCGTAAAAAAATTCTTGTATAGTCCATACATACATACATACATACATACACACACACACACACACACACACACACACACACACACACACACACACATATATATATATATATATATATATTATGACGGGTATCGCGTGTTAACGTAGGCGGAGGAAGGGGGAAGGGGAAATGAGCACTGGTTCAACAAATGATAAAAATTCAAAGATAATTTAATTCACACAAAGATAATTGAAGCTCGGTACAAAAAGAAGTTACTAGAATAATTACAAAAAAGAATAATAAAGTTGTACTCGATATAATGAAAAGATTCCGCAATAATAATAATAATGACTCGAATTCGTTGACGGGTTACTGGACACGCGAAGTCCCAAACGCTATTTCTCGACCCGTTCAAATATTTTATATTTTATAAATTCAGTAAGTTGGGCGCCAGCCTTTCTCGGGCAACGCGCTTAACGCGTACTCAATCTCGAAGTAACAGAAAAAAAAACCAAAACAAACACGGCCTTCGGCCGGCAAGCAAGAGACTCGATACAAATTCACATGGGGACGTCTCGGGGTATCTGGGGACGGACGGGGTTCTCGAACACAATGGCCACTTCTTGGACCACGACTATTATATTTTAGCTAACGCAAAACTCAAATTAATAATTCGCGCGATCAAAAATCTTGAAATGCTAATTGTGCGATTTTATCGCGCCGCGATGTATCCTCACGGCGAAATCACTCGACTCGGCCGACGGTCGTGTTACACGAGGCGGCCGCGGCTACGCGCGCGCGAGGGGATTTTTCACGAGGGACACCGGGGATCCGCCACGAGCACCTTTTTACACTTAATTCGCGATAGCTTTTAATACTCTAATATTCGGGTAAGAACCCGAATCACTCGCACTGATTTTTCGTTCTTAAATCTACTTTACACGTTATTTTTATGCGACGCGCACGGAAGAGGGACGACGATCAGGGATAACGGGGGAGGGATGAAGGGAACGAACTTTAACGGTCGCCCGTGCGACAAAATATCCCGAACTGAATCTAGCGGCTCACGCCAGCCGCTCTTGCGAAAGATAAAAGAGGCGTACTTACAATTCGCGCGGAGACTCTCTCCTCGATCCTTTCGATCTATTTCTCGCTTCTGTTCTATCGATTCTGGTTCTGGGCTTTTCGCTCGTTTCCCTTGCGCTGGACGTGTTTCGTCGTCTATGCGTGACCACGCTCCGGGACTAAGTGACGGTCCACGCCGGCCGGCTTCCTCGTCTCGCCCAATCCCGTCGTAGATGGCGGACCTCCTATCGATTTTGGATCGCGAGCCGCGTGGCTCGCCCTGTCGCTCGATCCTCGCCGTGATTCTTCTCTCTCCCGAGTCGCCGAGCGCCCTAGTCGGTACGGCGCTCGCCAGCCATACCGCGCGAGAGCTGCAGTCTCTCCTGACGCGCGGTAGGCCGGAGACTCGGGAGATGGCGGCAGGAGGCCCTCGGACGGCCAGTCCACCGTCCACGTCGCTGGGAGATGGCGTTGATGGCTCTCCGAGGCGACGGCCGGGCCGACGTGGCCCCAGTTGACAGTCCGCGTGGTCGCGTCGCGGTCGTGATAAGGGGGGTGCGGGAAGGACGGGGGGGGAATGGTGTCGCGGCTTCGATATAAAGAAATTACTTAAAACTACCTTAATATTAACATGTGAATTGTTCGCTATAAAGGTGCGTGGCGGAGACTGAGCCCGAGCGTGGTCACGCGGGCTCTTTCTCTAACTCCTTTGTGACGCAACGTCACAACTCCCCCCTGCTTAAACTGGAGTACTCCCCTCTTTTCCTGCAAGAGCGGTTATTCAGTTATGCTTTCTTTACTTCAGGGGAGGAGGTCGGGATGGGTGTTTAACGGAAGGTGTACTTGAGTACTAGGCTGGCGGCATTTACCCATAATATCCGCTGGCTAGAGTTTTCCATAATACTGAAGTGACACATCTTTTAGAATTAAATCACAGACTGGTTACCTTAATTTATTAAGTCTTTGCGATGACTTTGCCCTACTGGTAGTCGTTCGTCGCAAACTCAGGTACTGTCGTCAGTCGTTCTGTCGCTTCACCATCGGATGAGTATCTCGATGCTCGCTGGGACTTCCGGCGAGGCTTCCTTGGCCCTTCACCGTAGCTAATCTCTAGATGACTACGTTGTCTCGCTGGTCGCTGGATTCTTCTTAGTCGCGGCTTCCTTGGCCGTTCGTGAAGCTGTTCCAGGGCCAGGCCCTAGGATGTAGGATATCGTGTTTGGGACAGCAGTGGGTGGGGGTAGGATTTGGGGCATCAGGATAGGATTTTGAGTGTGGGACATCGGTAGGGGAAGGGGGAATTTGGGGCATCAGGATAGGATTTTGAGTGTGGGACATCGGTAGGGGAAGGGGGAATTCGGGGCATCAGGATAGGGCATCAGGATAGGAGTTGGGTGTGGGACATCGGTAGGGGAAGGGGGAATTTGGGGCATCAGGATAAGGACATCAGGAGGGGATTGTGGATAGGGGATTCAGCGAGGGGGATGGGGTCGCCTCGCCAGGGCTCGCGGGCACTCCGCGGCTCGATGGCCGGTTTGGCCGCACGCCCAGCATCGAGAAATCCCGATGCGACCGGGCGGCGGCGCGGGGATAGGGACGGTAGGGGAATTAGGGATCGTGCTAGGGGGGGAAATGCGAAGGGACATAAGGGCGGGGATGGGGGGTGAGGATCGGACGGGAGAGGGGCGGAAGAACGGGACGGGCGGGCGCGCGGGTTTAGGGGTGGAGTGGGTACTGGGACGGGGAGTCCTCTCGGCCCGGGCCGAGAGGCTAGGGGCGGTCCCTGCGACGGCGGTTGCGGCAGCGAGAGCCCGCTCCCGCTGTTGCCGTCGACGCAAGGTAGCCTTGGAGGGGCCGGTCCGGGGGAGGGGAGGTGGCGGCGCCATGGCCGCCATCCCCAGGATTGGGATTGACCGGGGAGCGGGAATTGGGACAGGCTTTGGGGGTCGGGGAGGGGGAGGCGTCGAGGGGGGACTAGGGGGCAGGGGTGTGGAAGCGGGACTGAGGGGTAGGGGTGTGGAAACGGGACTGGGGGGAAGGGGCGGGTACTCCCTCTCCGACAAGCTCGGGACCCTCCTCGGGGCTCCGCGCGGCTTCTTGCCGCTTGGACCCCGGCTCGGGTACCCGGCCCTCGGAAATTGGAGCAACAAGCCCCCGGCGGCTACGACCGGGGGTGTCTCGTCCTCTTCCTGCGAGAAGGTGAACCCGGTGGTTCTATAGTCCTCGCGCCATCCTTCCACCACATGGCAGGATGGGCGAGGATATCCCGCCTCGTTCTCCCCCAACAAAAATTGCGGGGGGACCACTAGTTCTCCTAGTGGCCGTCGGTACGGCGGCCTAGCGCCTACGACTCTCCTTGGCATCTTCTCTTGAAGCAAGCTGCAAATAAGGCACACACAAAGCATTGGTTAGCGCAAAAAGCAAGCAAGCATTATTAAGCGTGAGTCTGTCCCTGATCGTACTGTGATTGTCGTTCCAAACGGGAGATCAGGTCAAAAAGGTGGGCGTCGGAGAGCTCCACCGGCTTCGAGCGTTGGGCTCGTAGCCCGCTACGGCGACGCCGTTTTGGGCTCGGGGCTTTTGTATCTGGTGATTGCGGCCTGCTCGGGCCGGCGATCGCTGGGTCAGGGACTGCGTCTTCTTCTGAGGTTGGGACTTCTTGTTGGTTCCGGAAGGGCTTCAGATCCTTTATGTGAACCCGAGGGTTGCGACGACTCGTCGGATCCTCGAGTTCATATACTACAGGGGAGTGCACCGCCAGGATACGAAAGGGGCCGCTATACCGCGGCGCCAGTTTGGCGGCGAAGTTCTGCGCTCCTGACGACAGAACTCGGTTCTTCCGCAGAACTACATCTCCCACCTGATACCTCGTATCTTTTCGGCTTTTGTTGTAGTATTTGGCCTGCCTTTTCGCGGCGGCCTCTAGGTTCTTCCGAACCCAGTCGTGCAGCAGAGGTAACCGCTGCATCCGATTGGACCATGCTTCCGGGTCTCCGGGGGTTAATTTGGGGGGTTCAGGGGCTTCGTCTCGGAGGCTTTTGGCTGGGCGGGGGTTTCGGCCAAAATTCAAAAATGCGGGGGTCATCTGGGTTGAGGACTGCACGGCCGTGTTCATCGCGAAGCATAACTCCGGTAGGTGGGCGTCCCAGTCTCGGTGATCCATTCCCACGTACGATGTTATCATCGTCTTCAGAGTCCGGTTAACTCGCTCAACCGGATTCGCCTGCGCGTGGTAAGGCGGCACCGTTGTCTGGTGAATTCCAAGCTCGTCCAAATACCGCGTTACGTGCGTGTTGACAAATTCCGTCCCGTTGTCGGTCAGGAAGTACTGTGGGCAACCGTACCGGTTGACCACCAGAGTCTCGAATGCCTTCATTATTGTAGCGCCGGTAGCACTACCGAGCGCCTTAGCCTCCACGAACTTCGTGAAGACATCCTGGAAGACAACGACGTAACGGTTCTTAGCTTTGCTGGGGGGAAACGGACCCATCACGTCGGCAGCGACTACGCACCATGGACCTTCCGTGGTGCGCTCTCGCATCAGGCCGGACGGGGGTAACTGCGAAACCTTGTGGAGTTGGCATACGGGGCAGCGCGCCACGTATCGTGCTACATCTTGGAATATGCCTGGCCAGAAGAAATCCTGGATGACCCGTTGATACGTCTTATCAGTACCCAGGTGGCCAGCCTGGGGTCCTTGATGGGCATCCTCCATTGCTCGCGGCCTAGTCTCGGCCGGCAAGACAAGCTTCCAGGCATCCAAGTCCACAATCGTCGGATCGATGATCGAATGCGGTCGATGGTAGTACAGTTTGTTGTCCTCAAGTTTCCAGCTTGGGTATTTCCATGGGAATTCACGGACGTTTTGTACCTTGTCCAGGTACCAGGGGTCGGTACTTTCTCCGAGCGCGGCTAAGGCCGCGTCGGGGTCCTCGTACATGCGGGATAGGGCATCAGGGACAACATGAAGGGTTCCTTTCCTATGGATGATCGTCAGGTCCCATGCTTGCATCGAGAGTGCCCACCGGGCTAATCGTCCCGAAGGGTCCTTCAGATTCCGTAGCCACTGGAGACTGCTGTGGTCGGTGATGACAGTCACGTGAGTGCCTTCGATGTACGGTCGAAACTTCCTCACTGCCCAGATTACCGCCAAGCACTCCTTCTCTGTGACGGTGTATTTGCGTTCTGCGTTACTCAGCACCCTGCTGGCAAACGCGATCGGATGCTCTTCACCGTCGAATTCCTGCGTCAGGACGGCTCCCACGGCCGAGTCGCTGGCGTCTGTCTGGAGGACGAAAGGGCGGGTGAAATCGGGGCGGGCTAGGATAGGGGTCTGACTTAGGGCTTCGCGGAGAGACTCGAAGGCTTCCTGCTGTTCGGTCCCCCAGTTCCAGGGAACATCCTTTTTTAGGAGCTCGGTCAGGGGAATTTTATCCCGCGAAAGAGTGGGTAAAAATCGGGCATACCACCCTACCATTCCCAGGAAACGGCGTAATTGCCGAAGGGTCCTGGGTGGAGGGTATGCTAGGATAGGGGCAACTTTTTCCGGGTCGGCCTTCAATCCGTCCCGGCCGATGGCGTATCCTAGATACGTTACTTCCGGGCAGAAGAATTCGCTCTTCTCCCGGTTGATGGTGAGCCCAGCGGCTCGGAAGACTTCCAGGACGATCCTCAAATACTCGAAGTGCTCCGCTTCGGTGTCGGTGGCGATGATCACGTCATCGAGATACGCAAAGACATGGGGCTCCCATGCCGGATCGATGAGCTGATCCATCAGCCGCTGAAACGTCGCTGGTGCGTTCGTCAGCCCGAACGGCATTCTCCTGAACTGGAAAAGTCCTCGGCCAGGAACGGCGAAGGCGGTGACAGGACGACTTTGGGGGGCTACAGGGATCTGGAAATAAGCCTGGCTCAGATCCAACTTCGAGATGAACCGGGCTAGCCGAAGGCCATCCAAGATCCGATCCATATTGGGAAGAGGGTAGGCGTCCTTCAGTGTTACCCGGTTCACGTCGCGATAGTCAATGCAGAAACGATGCTTTCCGCCTGGCTTCGGGACGATCACCGGGTTACTTAGCCAAGAGCTCTTCGTCCTCTCGATCACTCCCTCTTGGACCATCTTATCGACTTCGGCTTGGGCTATTCGGAGGAGGTACGGGGAAATTGTACGGGGCTTCTGTCGGATCGGGGGGTGCCCTTGCACGTCGATATAATGTTGCGTCAGGTTCGTTCGTCCTAACTGTACGTCCTGTGAGGGGGATACTAACTCGTCCAGAAGGGATTCTAGACGTCTATTTGCCGAGACCGAGGCAGGTTCCAAGCCTGCAGCCTCGGGGAATGCGGGGATGCTCCAACGTGGCCCACTCGGTGTCGCGAAGCTGCGCTCCGGACCACCGTGAAGGGACCACGTATCCGTTTTATAATCCACTCGCATTCCGAACAATCTCAAAAAGTCAATCCCCATAACAAATTCGTAGCCTAACGCGGCTACACGTACCTGGAGGGATTGCACTTTTCCTGCGAGATCGAAGGTCAGTGTGACTGCCCCGTCTACCGGAACTACTGCCCCGTTGGCGACCCGAACGCCCTCCACTATCGGTTGCAAGAGGAGTCCTCTCCTCCTTGCTACCTCCAGCCCGAGGTACGTTTTCGTAGAACCAGGGTCGACCAACGCCAATAGGAGCTCGCCACCCACGTTAATCCATAAGTGGTGGCGAGCATCCATACTTAAAGCTCCGATAAACATTTCTTCCCGGTCAGCCACCTCTTCCTCTTCTCGGGAAGCCATATGTTCGCACGGGAACAAGTCTGTTTCATTTCCTGTTTCTGTTGGGGGCGGGTTTGACTCTGCCTGCCGCTCTGGTGCTACGCTCGTCGTGGCACAGTCAGGCTGCGGCTGGGGTCGGGGTATCTGAAGGAGGTTCTCCTTCTTTAACGAACGTCGGGAGGTACAGGGGCTTACTGCCCTCCCGACCGGGCGTTTTCCGAACGCTTTCGTTCGCAATTCCGGCACGAGTTAACATCACATCCGGGCCATCCACAGATTCTGCAGAATCGGCCCATCAACTGTGTGCACTCCCGGTAACGGTGTCCCGGTTGCCGGCAGTTGTAACACCTCGGGCCAGGTCCTTCAGGATTGCTGGGCCGAGGTTGTGTCGGGGGCGGGCTTTGGGGAATTCGTGGGGGATTCGCGGAGGGTTTTGTGGGCGGGTTTTTCCAGGTATGTGGGGAGCAAGGGGCGGATGGGGGTTTAGGTGGGGAAGGCGGTTTCTGAGGCTGCTTCGCCTTCTTGAGGTAGCCGCTACGACCCTTGGTCTTGGCGGCTGAGTCGGAGGGGTTCTGGCGAGGGGTTCGGCTCGGTGATGGAGGGGTAGGCGGGGGACTGGGGTAGTGCTCCTCGTCCTCGGCGGGCTCGTATTCCTCTGGTTCCTCCAGGGCGGCTATCTTCATGCGGGCCTCCCGGCCACGCTGCGCATACGATGCCGAAGGCAGAAGTGTCAGACCCTTCTTCGGCGGTGCCCTGTAGGCCTTCGCTTTTCCCCAAAATATCTCGCGGCTGCGTCCCAGCCGCTGGAGATCGAGGAAGCTGCTCACATCCTTCCGCTGGATGTGCTCGGCGTAATCCGGGTGCAGATTCTCGCAGCATATATCGAGTTGAGTCTCTTTACTCAACGGTGGGTTCAAGTGATTGAACAGGGTCCTGATCTTCACGAGGAACTCCGCCATAGGCTCTCCTGGCCCCTGCGTGCGGAGTTCTATTTCCTTCCGGAGACGTTCCTGTAGGTCTCCATGGCCGAATTGTTCCCGAAAGTAGAATACGAATTCCTCGTATGAGCTCCATTCCTCTCTTTCTACTCTCAACCATAGAAGCGCGTCACCGGTGAAAGCCTCGGGAAGGGCGTCCATCAGATCTTCCTCCGTCAGCTTCCTTGAGATGCAGTATTCGTGCATCCTCCACAGGAATTCCTCGGCATCTTCGTCCGGATTCCCCGCGAATCGGGGACCGTATCTCTGCCAATGGTCTATTCCTCTCGCATGCCGTGGCCCTTGCGAGTCGTAATGTTGTGACGCGTCCTGGTGTGATCGGGGTCGGGGAGGAGGAGGGTCTGCATGTCGCGACCGAGCCTTTGGGAGGGGTCCTATTCGGGTACTGTTCCGGGGGGTGGGTGCCGACAGGGTATACGTGTCATGCGGTGGCCACTCCTGGCTACCGCTAATCCGTAACAATCCTGTGGCAGTTGGACTAGATGTGGGGAGGGCTTGGGATGGTTGGTGGGGTGACTGGGAAGGGGGAAGGGCAAAGGTGACCGCGGTACGGTCGGGGGCCGGGGTGACGTTGGTTCTGGGCGCGGGTGTCGGACTATATCTCTGTGTTGCCGATCTCCGATCCCGCTGGACCGGCAGTCTCCTGGGCGATGGCGTCGGCGTTCTATCGTGGTCCTCCGGACCCGCTGCCTCTTCTTGGAACGCGTGGGGTGGCGGCGTCATCGTTCGCCTCTGGGTTGGCTGGTACTCTTCGTAGGTCGGGGCTTGGTGGCGGTCAGCAGTCGATGCGAATAACGGTGCCGTCAGTGGATCAACCAAGGCAGCCCCTAGCGTGAATGGCGGGGCGTCCCCCCGCTCATCCTTCCTGGGATCCCAACGAATTAAGGCTCCTGGAATCCGTGTCCTTATTTCGTGCCGGATGAGACGATCCTGTACCTCGCTTTGTTCCCCATCCGTGTTGAGGCCCGCTCGGTCACAGGCTGCTAGGATGTCCCGCATCGTCTTCAACCGCTCAACTTTTTGTCGGGCGATCCTCTCTTCCGTAGCCATCAGCGAGAGATTGGATACATCCACTGAGAGGGGCGATGTCGATCCTCGGGGGTGATCTATGGGGGAAGTGGTCATAACGGGGGACGTACGGGTTGGGGTCGTGACTGTACTCGTCGTCACCGGGGTATCTGCCATTTTGCGGATATGCTAAACGCAATAAACAAAAAAAAATTGGGGGGTTGGGAAGGGCAAACCGCTCGCGATTACTCCGCGGCACGGTTAAAACGGAATATAAATCTTTGGTCAAAACCAAAACCCGAAAAAAATTAAGTAGAACCCAATGGCTCCAATAACTCAATTTTTACACCAAAAATACCGCAATAAACAAACAATGGGAAGTCTTACACGACAATTCGTTTATTGACTCTACTCCCTGGGACTGTAACGTTACTTCGGTTTATTTGGATAAACTGACTCTAAGTTCCCAAGGGAGTATTATTTCCCGGACTCTGACAACGCAATATTTTCCAAAAATTTCCCTTAATACCGAGAAAATTTAAAAGTTGTCGAGTCTTCTATTCTGTACTTTATTCCGCCAACTGAATAATTATTCCTTAAGGGATTCTGATTCCCAGCTAAAACAATGCTATGTTCCTTAAATTATTCAGGAGGCCCCACAAAAGAATAGAAATTATTTGGGGATCGTTCGGGGTGTGGGGTGACCGTTCGCGAGGGACTCAGCGTCGCGGTCTTTATTAGGGCTTCGTAACGAAAAGTCTTGGGGCGAGGGGCAGCACCTCTCCCAAGCGTGAAGAAAATTGGGGGGGGATATGCGTGGTCAGCGAGGAAAACGATAAAGCGCAAAACAAACAAAAAAAAATGGGAATTTATACCGTCATGTCAAAAGCCATCGCAAAATACACAAAAATACCAAGCAATGCCAAATCCGTATCAGTACAAAGCTATTCCACAGTATTTTCGGAATTGAAAAAAATCGCAAAAAAAAACAAATGGCCAATCAGCACCAATTGCAAAAAAAAAGAAAACACAAAAAAAAGCAGGTACTCAATAATTTATTTCATAAAAAAAAATCAATTCCGACAAAAGAAACGAATAGCCAGTATGCGAAAATTGTAATTAAGGCAACAATTCACAAAGAAAAATCAGCTCAGTATTTTTCACTCACGCGGTATTCCCTTAAGCAATAACAACTGCTTCTAAATTGCCAACGCAATACAACAACAAAAAACTATTTTAATTGCCCAAGCAATAATGCTAAATCAATCTTTAATTGTTAGCGAAATAGTGCACAAATTAAGTTTTCAGTTGCCAGAGCAATAATGCGAAAATTAATTTTTAATTGCCAATGCAATAATACAAAAATCACAATTTGATTTGCCAAGTACACAAGCAAGTATGGGTTCTAGGGGAAAAAAGGGGTAAGTGCGGTCGCCGAAAATGTGCAAAAATATATTCCAATCGCTAACACAAAAAAAAACAATTTTATTTTCTATTTAATTGTTAGCGAAACTCGAAAAAAAATAATCAGTTGCAACTATTAGACGGAAACTCGGTCGTCCGAATTTTTCCGATCCTCGCAAAATTCTCTAGTTGCGAGTGCCGTGGCGGGGCAGGCTATACCTGTCAGGGGTGGGGGTAATTATTATTTCGCGCGAAAACGCAAAAAAAAAACTATTCGGTATGAACCGTTCACACCGAATAAATGTTTTGTCACTGAAACGAAAAATAATAATTCTCGAAAAATAATTATTATTAATTCAAAAATTAACAATAATAATTTTAACAACAATAATAGTCGTGGTGGGCTCTTTCTGTAAAAAAACAAAAGTTTTTTCGGGCCCCACGTTGGGCGCCAATTTTATGACGGGTATCGCGTGTTAACGTAGGCGGAGGAAGGGGGAAGGGGAAATGAGCACTGGTTCAACAAATGATAAAAATTCAAAGATAATTTAATTCACACAAAGATAATTGAAGCTCGGTACAAAAAGAAGTTACTAGAATAATTACAAAAAAGAATAATAAAGTTGTACTCGATATAATGAAAAGATTCCGCAATAATAATAATAATGACTCGAATTCGTTGACGGGTTACTGGACACGCGAAGTCCCAAACGCTATTTCTCGACCCGTTCAAATATTTTATATTTTATAAATTCAGTAAGTTGGGCGCCAGCCTTTCTCGGGCAACGCGCTTAACGCGTACTCAATCTCGAAGTAACAGAAAAAAAAACCAAAACAAACACGGCCTTCGGCCGGCAAGCAAGAGACTCGATACAAATTCACATGGGGACGTCTCGGGGTATCTGGGGACGGACGGGGTTCTCGAACACAATGGCCACTTCTTGGACCACGACTATTATATTTTAGCTAACGCAAAACTCAAATTAATAATTCGCGCGATCAAAAATCTTGAAATGCTAATTGTGCGATTTTATCGCGCCGCGATGTATCCTCACGGCGAAATCACTCGACTCGGCCGACGGTCGTGTTACACGAGGCGGCCGCGGCTACGCGCGCGCGAGGGGATTTTTCACGAGGGACACCGGGGATCCGCCACGAGCACCTTTTTACACTTAATTCGCGATAGCTTTTAATACTCTAATATTCGGGTAAGAACCCGAATCACTCGCACTGATTTTTCGTTCTTAAATCTACTTTACACGTTATTTTTATGCGACGCGCACGGAAGAGGGACGACGATCAGGGATAACGGGGGAGGGATGAAGGGAACGAACTTTAACGGTCGCCCGTGCGACAAAATATCCCGAACTGAATCTAGCGGCTCACGCCAGCCGCTCTTGCGAAAGATAAAAGAGGCGTACTTACAATTCGCGCGGAGACTCTCTCCTCGATCCTTTCGATCTATTTCTCGCTTCTGTTCTATCGATTCTGGTTCTGGGCTTTTCGCTCGTTTCCCTTGCGCTGGACGTGTTTCGTCGTCTATGCGTGACCACGCTCCGGGACTAAGTGACGGTCCACGCCGGCCGGCTTCCTCGTCTCGCCCAATCCCGTCGTAGATGGCGGACCTCCTATCGATTTTGGATCGCGAGCCGCGTGGCTCGCCCTGTCGCTCGATCCTCGCCGTGATTCTTCTCTCTCCCGAGTCGCCGAGCGCCCTAGTCGGTACGGCGCTCGCCAGCCATACCGCGCGAGAGCTGCAGTCTCTCCTGACGCGCGGTAGGCCGGAGACTCGGGAGATGGCGGCAGGAGGCCCTCGGACGGCCAGTCCACCGTCCACGTCGCTGGGAGATGGCGTTGATGGCTCTCCGAGGCGACGGCCGGGCCGACGTGGCCCCAGTTGACAGTCCGCGTGGTCGCGTCGCGGTCGTGATAAGGGGGGTGCGGGAAGGACGGGGGGGGAATGGTGTCGCGGCTTCGATATAAAGAAATTACTTAAAACTACCTTAATATTAACATGTGAATTGTTCGCTATAAAGGTGCGTGGCGGAGACTGAGCCCGAGCGTGGTCACGCGGGCTCTTTCTCTAACTCCTTTGTGACGCAACGTCACAATATATACACATAGCAAAAAAGCATTCTTGTATATATCTATGGACTATACCGTTCAAAGCCAGAGTTGCGCCACGATTGGCAATTCGTCAGTTTGCCATGCTAAAAACAAGCATTGGCAAAACCACGGTCAAACGATTGGCTCAGACTCAGGGCCCGCGCTCGCCCCGACAATTGGCCGACGGTCATTAATTAGTGCTGGCCCAGCGTTGGCTCTTCGATGGTGTGCCGAGCTTCAATTCGAGACTGGCAAACCCATGATCAACCGATTGGCCCATGTTCGGGGCCAACACTGGGACCCGATAGTTGGCTCACAGTTGGTAATCGATATTTGGCCCAAGGTTGGGTGTTCGTTGGTTTGCCATGCTTCAAATGAGCACTGGCAGAATCATGGCCAAATCATTGGCCCGTATAATGGACCAACACTGGGTATTGGTGGTTGGTGCTGACTATCGTACCAAGCGTCGGCCGCATCTTAAGCACCGGCAAATTTTTCACGGGTCACTCGCTCAAATGTATTGTAACATGTGAAATGTATTGTTTAAACAATTCATAATTCAGTATTTCTCTCTCCGTTGACTTTTGTCTTCGGGAGGTTCTGCGAGGATCGAATCCTCTAGCAATGGAAATCGCTAGAGACTTGCTCTATAGAAGAGCTGTAAAGTATACGATTCAATTTTTTTTAACAAATAGGTTTGAGCAGCGTGTATATTTTCGATGTCATTTATCTCTAATAAATGCTAATTCGGCCAAATTCTCGAGCGAGCGGAATCGGTCGAAACTCACTCGCTAAAAGAGTGGTGAAACTTATTTTTCAAACAATTAACAGTTTAGCATTTCTTCTCTCCGTCGACTTTTGTTTTCCGGAGGTTCTACAAGGGTCGGATTCTCTAGCAATAGAAATCGCCAGAGACTCGCTCTACGTATGTGCGGTGGAATTTTACGACTTTAAACTGTTTGAACAAATAGGTTTGATGCGAATTATTTTTTAGACGACAGCTATCCAGCGCAGTTTCACGGTTTTAAACTGTTCGGACGAATAGGCTCGAATACTTTTTCGACGACGGGGCCCTCCAGCCCGGTGTGCCGGCGACCCCCTGCAGAAAAAATAAATCCGAAATAGTTGAATTCAAATAATCCCATACATTTTATTTAATTTTCACCCAAGCAAGCATAAAGAAATAATTTGATAAAACGAACTGTTGCCTTTATCGTCATTTGTATAAAAGTAGCTACTTTACTACGAACATTGAAGGGATTTTTAAATTTGGCAATTGAGTGAAAATCAACATTGACTATGTATAAATACTTAGTAGAGATAATATCATTGTAAATCTAAAACGCCGACTGGAGAATCTATAGATATCTCATGCAGTTGATGCGTTTTTGTAATTGAATATGAAGAACGACGAGGGTTTTTTCAATAATTATACACAATTCTTAATCATTCATAAATCAGCCTAGATGGCTGGAGCGCTGTTTAAAGAAACTTTTCATATTTCTTTAAACAGCGTTGTGTAATATTCAATGTACAAGGTATTGTAGTTTTCAACAGAATGAAGTTAAAAATAATAGTCATATTGCGATTTTAATACTTTTTGTGTAAATAATGAAATCATATACGTTTGTTGCATCAATCAAACAAACATTTGTTTTATTATGATGCGCGTTGAAAAACTCATACGCAGCATACTAATATTCAATGTTCCAAATATTAAAATGTACACGAATCTATGAAAATTCATTTACATTACTGAAGTTTCCATTACTGAAGTGCGAATTTGCGTTTCATATTGCGACTTTAGAAATTTTCAATTATAAAAGTATAGTAAATTTAATGACTTTTTTTACAGTGCATTTTGCTGCACGACAATGCTCGTCCGTACGTCGCAAAACCGGTATAGACATATCTGGAAACACTTAAGTGGGAAGTCCTACCCCACCCGCCGTGTTCTCCAGACATCGCTCCTTCTGATTGCCATTTGTTTCGTCCGATGGCTCATAGCCTGTCTGAGCAGAAGTTCACTTCTTACTAAAATTGTCAAAAATGGTTCGATTCGTGGATTGCATCTAAAGACGTTCTTCCGACACGGTATTTGTACCCTGCCGGAAAGATGGTCAAAAGTAGTAGAAAGCGAGGCGCAATACTTTCATTAATGTATTTTTTTTCGTTCAAAAAACGCTACGAATGAATTCCAAGTCCTACTAGTTAAATTAACAACTCACAATTACGATTGCAACTGTAATAAATAACTTGATTAGTCTGTAACAGTTTTGTGATTAGTTACCATAAGTACCTAGTGCAATTTAACTCAATTTCTATGTAAACTTCAAACGCGTGTTTCTCAAAAATGCATTTTCGAAATTGGTGTGCAGGATTATTCAAAAACTATTGAATCGATTGAGTTTAAACTTGGTAATAATACCGATAATATTACCACCTCCTACTTGACGAGAATTGTTTTAGAGAACTTAGCAAAAAAATACTTCTTTAATCCAAATGTTACAGATATTTCGCGCAAAATGTTGTTTTTATCTGTAAATGCCATTCTCTTAAATTTATTTTCGTCATTTTAGTTACTGCCAAATAGAAACTGTACATGTTCTAACTAAAATATGTTTAAATTTTTTGCAAATCACAGTCTACGGGAACTTAGACTGCACGCCGAATCGCAACTCTCGCGGCAACCTTGCTGTAACACTCTGTCCACAGCTGCGCCATTTTGATGATAAATAAATTTTAGAAAATCGTTTTGTACCGATACTTAAATATGCAATTAAAGCATATCTACAATTTGATAAGACTAAAATAATTATTTCTTAAATTAAAAAATCCCTCGAAATTGCTTGGTTTTTCCCTTCTAAATTGAAGTATTGTTCAAACTTTTTTCATGACCATCGCTCCAGCTTTTAAGGCTGATTTATGAATTATTAAGATTTGTGTGTAATTATTGAAAAAAACCCTCGTCGTTCTTCATATTCAATTACAAATACGCATCAACTGCATGAGATATCTATAGATTCTACAGGCGGCGTTTTAGATTTACAATGATATTATCTCTACTAAGTATTTATACATAGTCAATGTTGATTTTCACTCAATTGCCAAATTTGAAAATCTCTTCAATTTTCGTAGTAAAGTAGCTACTTTTATACAAATGACGACGAAGGCAACAGTTCGTTTTATCAAATTATTTCTTTATACTTGCTTGGGTGAAAATTAAATGAAATTTATGGGATTATTTGAATTCAACTATTTCGGATCTAGTTTTTCTGCTAGGGGTCGCTGGCTCACCGGGCTAGAGGACCCCGTCGTCGAAAAAGTATTCGAGCCTATTCGTCCGAACAGTTTAAAACCGTGAAACTGCGCTGGATAGCTGTCGTCTAAAAAATAATTCGCATCAAACCTATTTGTTCAAACAGTTTAAAGTCGTAAAATTCCACCGCACATACGTAGAGCGAGTCTCTGGCGATTTCTATTGCTAGAGAATCCGACCCATGTAGAACCTCCGGAAAACAAAAGTCGACGGAGAGAAGAAATGCTAAAGTGTTAAGTGTTTGAAAAATAAGTTTTACCACTCTTTTAGCGAGTGAGTTTCGACCGATTACGCTCGCTCGAGAATTTGGCCGAATTAGCATTTATTGGAGATAAATGACATCGAAAATATACACGCTACTCAAACCTATTTGTTAAAAAAAAAAATTGAACCGCATACTTTACAGCTCTTCTATAGACCAAGTCTCTAGAGATTTCCATTGCTAGAGGATTCGATCCTCGCAGCACCTCCCGAAGACAAAAGTCGACGGAGAGAGAAATACTGAATTATGAATTGTTTAAACAATAAATTTCACATGTTACAATACATTTTAGCGAGTGAGTCTCCAGCGATTTTGTTCGCTTGAGAATTTGGCCGATATTGAATTCATCGAAGGAAAACGGCATCGAAAATAAACATTCTGCTCAAACCTATTTATTTAAACAATTTAAAATCGCGTTATTTTACCGCTCGTGTATAGAGCGAATCTCCAGCGATTTCTATTGCTAGAGAATTCGACCCTTGTAGAACCTCCCGAAAACAAAAGTCGACGGAGAGAAGAAATGCTAAACTGTTAATTGTTTAAAAAGTAAGTTTCACCACTCTTTCATCGAGTGAATCTCGATCGATTCTGCTCGTTCGAGAATTTGGCCGAAATAGAATTTATTGGAGATAAACGACATCGAAAATATACAGGCTGCTCAAACTTATTTGTTTAATAAAAATTGAATCGCATACTTTACCGCTCTTCTATACAGCGAGTCTCTAGCGATTTCCATTGCTAGAGAATTCGATCCTCCCAGAACCTCCCGACGACAAAAGTCGACGGAGAGAGAAATGCTGAATGATTTTAGTGAGTGCGTCTCCATCGTTCCTTTCGTTCGAGAATTTGGCCGATATTGAATTCATCGAAGGCAAATGGCATCGAAAATATACATACTCCCTAACCTATTTGTTTAAAGAATTTAAAATCCCGTTATTTTACCGCTCTTCTATAGAGCGAGTCTCTAGCGATCTCGATTGCTGAAGAATTCAGATGAAATCGAATTCAGCAACGATCAGCGTCGTTCAGAAGATGAGTGTATCATAAACTCATGTCGTTGTAACAATTTTTTAACAATGTTTATTTCACACGAAGTGTAATATATATACAAGACGTAGTATGAAAGTTCAGTACAATGATGTCCGAATGACGTTTCGGGGAACTATTTTATAGTTATGCCCATGAGGTGAGCTTTGAAGAAAATGCTTCCGTCGTCGTCGAGATCTGGCGTTCGAATGCCCCCGCTCGTGCACGTCGTCATCTCGTCCGATGATCACGTGCAGCCAGCAACAGTTGTTCCCTTGTTCTGGCCTTTGTCTAGGTCTAGGTGATAAGGGACCTCCTAACTTCGTCCGCAGCTCTCCCGTATGCAGCAACAAATATTTCGTCGACACTCATTTGTTTAAACAATTCAATAAAAGTGTTTAATGTCACTACGTTTTGACAGAGCGCGTTCTTAACGATAATGCTATCTAGAAATTCCGACCGAAATCAAATTTCTGAGAAAAAAGGGTAAAGCTATATTGTTTAAACAATATATTATAAAATATCATATTTTTTTCGTGGAGCGGGCCTCTAGCAACGTCGTTTGCTAAACATGTTTATAATTCTTGAATCGGAGCGGAATTGCTCGGTGCATTTACACACACACACACACACACACACACACACACGCGCGCGCACACACGCGCACACGCGCACACGCGCACACGCGCACACACACACAGATATATATATATATATATTGTGACGTGATTTTTTTAGCCACGTCACAAAAATGCTACCGATGATCAAGATGTGCTCTCGATGCCCGGGTTGCGACCCATCCATTAGTGTTAAGGGTCTTTTCTCTAGAGTGTTTGTCTTGTTACGTTTGAGGTTTTGGGTTGTGTTTCCGTTTTGGTTAGGTTGGCGTGCGGAACTCGGTCGAGCGGCGTGTGGCTCAACGTACTGAGCAATCCCGACCGAGGGATGCACCCAGTGAGGCCTCTCGGGGAATCGGTGCACGCCCGGCTGAAACGCCGGCGCCCCACCGTAGAGGTGCATCGTGCTGGAGAGCGGGTCGTTTGGGTTACGGGCGGAGGCTAGAGATCTCCGCGCCGCGCTTCTGGACAGAAGCTTTGCCCGCTTTCGCACGGTGACCCGGGGATGCGATTTCCGAGAGCCTCCATGTTACCGCTGAGAAAAGGTCCCAATTTGTTACCGTTCCGTTTTCGGGGTAACTTGGGCAGAAAATCTAGATTCCGAAAGGAATATTCTATCAGAATATTCCAGTTCCCGAAATAATATTTCAGCTCTCGATATTATACGAGATAAAGTTCTCGCTTGAACCGGCGATTTCGCATGGTCCGATCCCGCGATCGTGTTGACATTTTTTTGGTCTACGCGCTCTGCCTCGCTCTCGCATAATCCCTCGCACGCCGGCCTTGCTCGCGCGAGGTAGAGAGTTGCTACCGAATCTTCGCGTGAGACGATTGTCTCCCAAATCGCGGTCGCTCCCGATTTTAGAGATATCGTGAAAGAGTTGTCGATCAGACGCCGCGATGGAGAGACGTGTCGTGTCTCTCTCGCGCCCGGGACGTCGCGCTCTCGTTCTCGCGTTAGAGGCACGTCGTCGTGCTCTCTGTTCCCATTCGTGTAACGTTTCCGCGTGCACTTCACGTTCGCGTTGAGTTCGTTTACGTAAAAAGTTCACGGGTGGTTAACCCACCGGCTCCCGCACAATAAAATAAAACTTCGTTTTATTTTATCGCAATGTTACCGGTGTCGCGTAGTGACAGCTAAGCTACTCCCCAGTGAATCCCGACCCCTCTACCATAACCCACAGCCTGAGCGGCCGTGTTGTACCGCAACCGTCCTCCCGTGTAAGTGCATCCAGTTAGTCCGGTTATGATTCCGGCGATCCAAAAATCAGGGAGGTCTCCAGACTCCCAGGTCATACCGGTTATGATTCCGGTGAAACAAAAATCACGGAGTTCTCCAGCTCCGATGGTGGGTCAGGGCGGATCCCCCTGACCCCAGGGCATACCGATTGAGAAATCCGGTGAAACAAAATTCTCTGGCGCCCCGGGTATTGCGGATGCACGCGCGCGGGGTGGACGGCCGAAGGTGACGGTTTCTCGCACCAGATCCCGATTTGAGTTCTCGAGTTCTCATTTTCGTGGTAAGAGAAAATATCGTCCGTCACAAATGGCGCCCAACGTGGGGCCACGCCGGCGAGTAGCAGTTCTCGGTAAAGTTTAAGGGGAAAAACGGAAAAGAAGAATTTAATTATTCTTTTTTTTCGTTCTTTCCGCCTTTCTTGCTCTCGTCGAGAAAAAGAAATATTTTCTTTTTCTCTTAGATCTCGTAACGCGTTTTCGTGTGTTCCCGATGTATTCTTCGGAAATAAATGTTCGCGATTGCTCCCGAATTAAAATTTCAAAAATGTGCTCTCGAGAAAAAAAACAGTGCTCCCGATAAAAAAGTGCTCCCGTGAAAAAAAAAGTTTTCTCGATTCCTAGGGATTATCGTCCATTTGGATTATTGATCATCTTCCGGTGAGTTCCCGACGCAGTCGGAAAATTTTATTTTCGTAAAAATTTACGAATTTTTCCTGCGTGGTTTCCGCGATGCGAGGCTCCGCTGATTGTGAGCTGCGTCGTTCTCGTTATCGGGGGGAGTTATTCTTCGACCTCCCCGGTGCTCTCGCGACTTCGAAAATTTATTTCGAAGGGAAAGAAAAAAAAGGCCTCTTTTTGTTTCTGTCAAATTCCAAGCTTGCTCTCGCTGATTTCGGAAACGAAATCGAGTTCTCGTTATGGAATTTTTAAAAAAATGTTATGTGCTCCGTCCTTTGAATTTGCTCGTGTAATTCGTGTTGTTAAAGTTTTCTTGTTTTCTTTTCTTCGCTCCCGGGATCTCGAAAGTTTATTTCGAGATCTTTCTGCTCTTGTTACCCGAGAATTTCGTAGATTTTCTCGGGGATCTCGATATCGAAATGTTGTATTTTTGGTTATTGTTCTGTTTGCGTGTTTTATTGTTTTTTTTTTCGATCTGCTCCCGGGGTTTCGAAAATGCCTTTTCGAGACCCGAATGATTGCTCCCGTTAGTCCGAAAATATTTTTTTTTGTTTCTTTTTTTATTTTTTTCGGCCGGCTCTCGAATTTTCGAGAACGACGAAAATCGTTCTCGGGCTCCGTTCTCGTACCTCCCGACGAGACCCGCGCGATACCACACATCGGGTGTCCCCGAGGTGGCACGCGCAATATCATATATCGGGTGTTCCCGAGGTAACCCGCGTAATCAAGTAAAACTTGATTATGCGTTGTGCCTTCTCGTTGTAAGTAGGTTTAACAATTTTTTTGTTGTTGTTTTCTTTCCCCTTACAGATCTCGAGCAGAGCCAATAGGGTTTTTATTTTTGTTTTTTTATTTTATTTTTTTTTATTCTCCTGGTTGGCTCCAGCCTCATCGGAATTTTATTTCGATTTGAGGTTTTTGTACCGTTCCCGGATAGAGAGAAGAAATTCTTTTTTTTATTTTTATTTTTCTTTCTTCCTCTATCGCTCTCGACCTCGTCGGATTCGTTCGACGGAGGGGAATAAAAATTCCCCCAGTTCCCGAAAATCCGAAAATCAATTTCGGATCGAGAGAAAATATATTTTTTTATTAATTTTCTCTCTCGCTCACGTCCCGTCGAATCCACTCGACGGGAGGGAATCAAATTTCCCTGTTCCCGTAGATCCGAATGAATAGTTCGGATCGAGAGAAAATATCAATATTTTTTTTTAATTTTTTTTCGGAATTGATTTTTTCTCTTGCTCACGTCCCGTCGAATGAATTCGACGGAAGGGAAACCAAAATTTCCCAGTTCCCGAAATCCGAAAATTTCTTTCAGATCGAGAGAATTTTTTTAAATTCTTTTTTTAATTCTCTCGCGTTCGCGTTTCCGTCGGATTCTTTCGACGGAAGGGAATTCAAATTCCCCCAGCTCACGAAATCCGAGAATGTATTTCGGATAGAGAGGAATTTTTTTATTATTTTTTTTTACTCTCTCTCGCTCTCGCAGGTGATCCTGTTTCAGGGTTCTCGGGCGGGGGAAGGAAAGTTCCCCCCGATCTCGCCTTTTTGGAAAATTTTATTTTTCCAAACAGACAGGATTATTGTTTTTTTTTTAATTTTTTTTTTCTGTTCTGTCTGCCGCTCTCGATGTCGTCGAATTAAAGTCGACGAAAAGGGATACAACCCCTTAGTTCTCGATTCAGCCAGTCACACTCTCGTGTTCCGAGTGTCCCGGGGGGGGGGGGGGGGAATACCCCATGGCGACCGGAGACAGGGTACCTGAGCTCCCGTCACGGCTCTCGGAACGCTCGTCCGGAAAAACGGACGAGGTTTTTACCGATCGCGGACCTGGCACTGGGCCCGCGGAGCTGGACTTTGGGACAGCCGACCCGACCGGGTCGCGCCCAGGCGGCCGACGCGTGACGCCTAGCGCAGCCACGAAGCTCTCGAGATATTGGACGCCTTGTTGCTACCATGCAACAAGCGGACGTCAGCTCCCGAAAAGGCGATACGTGAGCGCAGCCGCTCGCGGTCTGCGCCACCACGCCAGTGATTCCCGAGGCCCCTTTATGGGCCAGTTCCAGAGGGACAAGGCGGACAGAGCCGCGCCCCCGCTACCGAGTGGTCCTCTGAAGACCACGGAAGCTACCGAAAAGCCGAGTGAACCCAGCTGCTGCAATTACGGCAAAACGGGTCACCGGCATAGAGAATGTCCGGACTACCGGCGTCTCTTGTGCTACCGATAAGACCGTCAGGCGTGTCCACCACCCGTTACCCCTTTGCACTTGGTGAAACGGACGAGGAGGCGAGTGAGGAAATTTCGTCTGCCTCCCGTGATAAGCCTTGACGACTTACTTTCTCGACAATCTCCCGTGTAGCGACACCACGCCGACCAGTTACCGAACCCGGAAACCGACGAAGGCAGTTACGAGGTACACCCTCAGCTACCGATACGTCTCCCCCGAAGGAAATTCTTCCTTGGGATACTTCCTTGGGATAAAGGAGAGGCACCCATCGGATAGAACCCTCAGTTGTGGCTGACCCCTAAAAGCTCCCGTTGAAGGCCTCTGGCCCATAGCTCCGTGTGAGGTGGCAACACCCCACAGGTCCCGCGATATGGGCCTCTGGCCCAGAGTTCTTGCGTAAGGCAACAACGCCTCACAGTTCCCGCAATGTGGGCCTCTGGCCCATGGTTCTCGTGCGAAGTGGCAACACGGTAATGGATCTCCGCCATGCCAGCCCGGCCTCTGGCCTTGGCGTTCGCAGAGGCCACAACGCCTCACAGTT
Source organism: Ophion slaviceki (assembly GCA_944452715.1). NCBI lineage: Eukaryota > Metazoa > Arthropoda > Insecta > Hymenoptera > Ichneumonidae > Ophion > Ophion slaviceki. The sequence goes on from OX101784.1 coordinate 23,216,253, forward strand.
CTCGCAATACAGGCGTTAGCCTGGGTTTTCGCGCGGAGCGGCAACGTCCCGCAGTTCACGCCATGAGGGGCCTCCGGCGCCAGTTCTCGTGCAGGACCGTGATTTCCCGCAGTTCCCGCGATAGGGGGGTTAGGCCCCTTCATTCTCCGGCGAGGAAAATAGACCTCGCAGTTCCCGTGAGTCGCGATGACGTGACTCAGTTCTCGGCACTAATTACCCTGGAGAAGATGATGGAAAAGTTGGAGCAGTTCCCGTAAAGTTCCCGGAGCCACCACCGAAGTAAGGACACCCCGGCTGATTTGGTGAGTCCGCTTACGATTGGCTTTGTTCCATCCTTGGTGGTGGAAAGAGTGGATCTCGATTGATCCTATATTTTTCGCGTCGCAGGACGATCATCCGTCCGCGGCAGATCTCGGTCTCTTCCCCGATATTAAGGCTAACGATTTGTAACGGGAAGAGACAACCATGCTACCGTTTACGCAAAAATATTTATTTTTGTTTTTTTGCGATTATATTTTCTCGTGCTGTGGGGCGATTAGTCGCCCACGGTAGATCTCGGTCTCTCCCACGTTTAGGCTACCGACTGTAACGGGAGAGATGAATTTTAGCCATTGAATACGAATAATTATTTTGTGTTCGGGTTTCCTTCCTCGCGCTGCGGGTGCCTGGTTTCCCGCAGTAGGTCTCGGTCCTTCCCACCGTTTAAGCTACCGACTGCAACTGGGAGGGACAATGATTGCTACCGTGTGCATTTCAGCTATGGCTTTTGCTTAGCAGAGATCACGTAGTTCCCTGATCGTAACCACCCTTAAGGGGTGGGGAGTTGTGACGTGATTTTTTGAGCCACGTCACAAAAATGCTACCGATGATCAAGATATGCTCTCGATGCCCGTGTTGCGACCCATCCGTTAGTGTTAAGGGTCTTTTCTCTAGAGTGTTTGTCTTGTTACGTTTGAGGTTTTGGGTTGTGTTTCCGTTTTGGTTAGGTTGGCGTGCGGAACTCGGTCGAGCGGAGTTACGGGCGGAGGCTGGAGATCTCCGCGCCGCGCTTCTGGACAGAAGCTTTGCCCGCTTTCGCACGGTGACCCGGGGATGCGATTTCCGAGAGCCTCCATGTTACCGCTGAGAAAAGGTCCCAATTTGTTACCGTTCCGTTTTCGGGGTAACTTGGGCAGAAAATATAGATTCCGAAAGGAATATTCTATGAGAATATTCCAGTTCCCGAAATAATATTTCAGCTCTCGATATTATACGAGATAAAGTTCTCGCTTGAACCGGCGATTTCGCATGGTCCGATCCCGCGAGCGTGTTGACATTTTTTTTGGTTTACGCGCTCTGTCTCGCTCTCGCATAATCCCTCGCACGCCGGCCTTGGTCGCGCGAGGTAGAGAGTTGCTACCGAATCTTCGCGTGAGACGGTTGTCTCCCAAATCGCGATCGCTCCCGATTTTAGAGATATCGTGAAAGAGTTGTCGATCAGACGCCACGATGGAGAGACGTGTCGTGTCTCTCTCGCGCCCGTGACGTCGCGCTCTCGTTCTCGCGTTAGAGGCACGTCGTCGTGCTCTCTGTTCCCGTTCGTGTAACGTTTCCGCGTGCACTTCGCGTTCGCGTTGAGTTCGTTTACGTAAAAAGTTCACGGGTGGTTAACCCACCGGCTCCCGCACAATAAAATAAAACTTCGTTTTATTTTATCGCAATGTTACCGGTGTCGCGTAGTGACAGCTAAGCTACTCCCCAGTGAATCCCGACCCCTCTACCACAACCCACAGCCTGAGCGGCCGTGTTGTACCGCAACCGTCCTCCCGTGTAAGTGCATTCAGTTAGTCCGGTTATGATTCCGGCAATCCAAAAATCAGGGCGGTCTCCAGACTCCCAGGTTATACCGGTTATGATTCCGGTGAAACAAAAATCACGGAGTTTTCCAGCTCCGATGGTGGGTCAGGGCGGATCCCCCTGACCCCAGGGCATACAGGTTGAGAAATCCGGTGAAACAAAATTCTCTGGCGCCCCGGGTATTGCGGATGCACGCGCGCGGGGTGGACAGCCGAAGGTGACGGTTTCTCGCACCAGATCCCGATTTGAGTTCTCGAGTTCTCGTTTCCGTGGTAAGAGAAAATATCGTCCGTCACAATATATATATATATATATATATATATATATATATATATATATATATATATATATATATATATATATATATATATATTAGGGTGGCCGTTATTTTGGCTTCGGTAAAAAAAATTTAACGTCTAGCAAAAAAACTAATCAAGATATGAAAAAAAAATCTGTGCAAAATTTGGACGCGCTGGGACAAGGAGAACACGTGCCACCGAGCAGTTTAATTTTCAAAAATACATGCATTTTTTTAATGGCCGCACTGAAATATTTATTAGTCTGATGATATTAATTTAAAAATCTGGAATTGGGTACATTGATTATACATATTAAGAGTTACAAAATATATTATTTACTGATCTTTTTCCATCAATCACGTACCGCAAATTGGTACCTTTACAAGAAATATTACATAAGTAATAGCAGTTCATCTATGAAATGATTGAAGCAGAGTACATTGGTTTACGTTCGGAATTTTTTTTTTTTATATTCAGCGACAACTGGAAGTACAAATTGTTTTTGATTTTAATCATAAGTCAATCGATTGACATAATCGGTGATAAGTTCGATACCTCGCTCCGCTATATCATTACAGACTCTTATTTTTTTTATAAATTGCGCGCCCATTTGATAACTCTCGTTCGAGTCCAAACAGATACATCGGTGTCGAGAAAAGTGCAATCAATTTTCAATCGTTCAAAAAACGCCATAGATTCGGCACTAATAAAGAAATCAATGTCTTTATCGAGCAGAAAAGTAAAGTCTGACTGGAAAACCTGATACCGTTTGGAACCGCATCGTAAAATCGAAATAAATTTGCAGCAACGTAAAGATTTCACGTGTTATATTTTTTTTCTATGTCCAACAATGGCAAACCAACACGGTCGGTAATACTCGGTCGGTAAAAATGAGCGGACAAAGCACCACGACCAAATTTCAAATTATTTGCCTGCACTATATTTTGTATTATCGCCACTACAGATGGAAAATCTTCTCGCAGGCTCAAGAAAAAAAATATCATTTTGAAGCATTCAATACACGATTATTATATTATTATTTGCATAAAAAATCCGCTCCGATGATTAATTCACTGCTTCGATTTCCTGCCACAATGTGGCCAAAACGGCATGTCCGTTTTCAAATTTTCTATTAATTTTTCAATCTACTCACGACTGTACATAATTGATGGAAAAAAATCAGAAAAAAATATATTTTGTACCTCTTAATATGTATAATCAATGTACCCAATTCCAGATTTATAATTAATATTATGAGACTACTAAATATTTCAGTGCGGCCATTAAAAAAATGCATGTATTTTAGAAAATCAAACTGTTCGGTGGCACGTGTCCTCCTTATCCCAGCGCGTCCAAATTTTACACAGATTTTTTTTCATATCTTGATTAGTTTTTTGCTAGACGTTAAATTTTTTTTACCGAAGTCAAAATAACGGCCACCCTAATATATATATATATATATATATATATATATATATATATATATATATATATATATATATATATATATATATATATATATATATATATATGCATGTGTGTGCGTGAATTGTTTATTCACATTCATTATTCATTAATTGCATCGCTCTTTCGCGAGAGCCATGATCGGACAACCATTTTTGCCGCACTCTGCACGCATAGCAGATTCACGCCTCAAGCATAGAAGCGTACCACGGTCGACTAAGACTAGGTGTGTGTAGCGATCGACCGATACCACGGTCTTACATACAGATCTGGAAACTCCTAGGGTGAGGAGTGACTCAGATAAGGAAAAAAAAAACATTTCCAGGTCATGATCCCATAGGTCGTTGGATTCGTCTGAACATCAGCTACAACGTCTTAATTAAAAAAAATCATGTTCCCATTTGATAAACCATTGATGACCTTGAAAACGCAAAAACTATGACCTTGACAAAAATGATTTTTTCACCACTGTATAATCCCTTCGAAATCAATCAAATTACCTCGTGACATTTTCTTCGTCACTTTAAAGGCAACTGAGATATTTGGGGTGGTCACGTTAAATGGTCCACCCTGTACATACTTTTCCTTACACGTGATCGATACAAGAAAATGCCATATTTTTGACATGTCATTCTCTCCAGTATGAAGTTTTATGTAGCTCAATGTTCTGAATGGCGTCTTATACTCAATTAAAAAAAAATTCAATGTTCGTATTGGTTTGCTTTCTGGGTAATTAATTGCTTAACGCACGTTTCTCGTTCATAACGGATTGTATTTATTGTTTCTTGTTATAAGTCTTGATTGTTCACTCATGCGATCTCGTCGCGTCAGTTCGCTCTTGCGTGTCTTCGAAAACTGCTCGCTTATCCCAAATTTTCGCTACTAGTGTCTCTTAGGCCTTATACACGCGATTTCGCCGATTTTCGAAGGTACTTTTCTAGATGCGGTTAAAACAAAAATGACGCATATATTGACTACATTTTTTTACAGATCATTTATGCACATGGTTAAGTATATGTAAAAAAAATCAGAAATATTAACAAATGGCGGAGATATAACATAATAAAACAATGTATTTTTTTGCGCGCGCGTTGATGGTGAAAGTTCTCGTCATCGATGTGGGTGTTTGAAAAAAAAATGAACATGTTTATAATTGCATAATGAATGTAGCTTCAGTGTAAACCAACAATATTATTTTTTTTAAATATTATAATACAAATTCGAAGCTTAACATTTTTTACTAAATTTTCTGTCGGTAATTCATTTTTTATATTTTTTTGTGTCGTTGAAATTTTTGTTTCTATAGATCATACAATAGGTGATGATACTAAGAATATGTTGTACAAATTTCAAAGCGATCTGAACCTTCGTTCAAGAGTTAGAACTTTCACAAGGTTCAAAAAAGTGAATGGTGGAAAAACGGCTTTGAAGTTGGCGGTCGGGCGCGCCGCGCGGTATCTATTATAAATGCTATCTTACCTTATTTTTGGAATTTTTCAATTCTGTGAAGCTTAAAATATTCCTAACCGTTCAGGCTAATGGAATCAAAAATAATAAAAAAGTGAAAAAAATTTCGCGTATATAAGGCCTTAATTTCTATCCCCACTCCGGGGTCGTCGGTAGTCCTTGCAACATTTTGAGCGTTCCAGTAGCGCGAACATTTATATCTGTACACATGCTGCAAACCAATTAATATTTTATTAATTTTCAAATTAATTTAATGATTCCATGGAATCAGTAGTCGAAAGATTACATATTTTTGTGATTGGTCGTTTACAATTGCCGCTTACCGTCTTCAATGTTATAACTCACACTCTTTCGTCAGAACCAGCGTGAGTTTCAAAAACCTTACCTATCTTCCATTTCAGTGGGGGTAAATTATTGTCTTGGATGAAAACAGCATTGCCAATACTTGAATTAGTTTTTTTTGCGTTGCTATTTCGATCTGCCTTGAAGGGACGTTAAATATTCTGCGTTCCATCGGCGCCAGAAATCTTGAATCATTTTTTGAATCAACTTCCAGCGACCAAGCTTGTTTATTCGAACCTCATTTAGATCTATATCGAGGACGCTCGTCAGGCGTTCACTAATAATGAAGTGGCCAGGTGTAAGTGGCTGCCGATCACTAGGAGTGCCTGGCAGTTGACATATAGGTCGTGAGTTTAAACACGCTTCAATTAATATTAAAACGGTCGACAAGCCCTCGAACGATAACAGGCTTTCACGATTTCACTCCTGCCGCCCAAATACCTCCCATATGAGGTGCAGATGGTGGAATGAATTTCCACTCGATGCTATGCGGAGTAGAATAAGTGTCGGCGATATCGGTATAAGTTCCGTCAAGAAAAGTTTACATCGCGGAAAGTTCGTCTCGCGGTCAGACAAACTTCGTATCGTTATCACAACATATTTTTTGTGGACAACCGCGACGCTCAACAAAGCGTCTTAAAGCCGCGATGAAGGAGTTAGCGCTAACATCATTTACTGCTTCTAAATGTGTCACTCGTGTTGGAAAAACATATAAATAATTATATATACGATTTGTTAGTTTTCCGCCCCCTTCCACGATTGACCAATGTTGTGATTGGTCCGGCGAAATCTACTCCCGTCACGAAGAATGGCCGGGTTGCAACGCCTCGATCCTTAGGTAATGGTCCCATTTATTGTTATAACGGCTTTGTTTTGTTACGGTAACAAATTGTATAATCATGTACAATTCTTTTTGCGATAGTCTTTCCCTTAATCGGCCAATATTTGCCACGAATCGCGTACAATAGTACTCACGGTCGGGTATGTAGTAATCAGTGGAGTCGAAATCATTGGGATAAACGTTTTCTTTTTGTATTACCTGGTGTCAAGATGCTGCCGCGTTTCTTGATCCAGGATGTTCCCGTTCGAATAGCAATCGTGTCAATCTACCTTCATAGGTTAGATCTAAGATCATACTATCTTACCGTAATAAGGTAGGATGTTTCGTGTCAAAGGTTGAAATTGAGTTTGTAATCCTGCCTCCCACCCTGAGCAGTTGATTTATATCCAAAAATAGATTAAGAGCCGACAATTTGCTACTTGCCTTGATTCCTCGACCGGCCTTCAGGCGGGATATACATTTATAACGATCAAAAAGTCAATTTCTTTCGTTTCTTTAAACGGTAGAACTATATATCAGAGATGTTTAAAACTTGTATCGACCGATACTCGCTACTCGCTCCATTTGTGTCGAGTAGCGATTTTTTTCGCTACTCGCTACATTTGGATCGAGTAGCGACATTTTTTTCGCTACTCGCTACATTTGTATCGAGTAGCGAATTTTTTTCGCTACTCGCTACATTTGTATCGATTAGCGAATTTTTTTCGCTACTCGCTACATTTGGATCAAGTAGCGAAATTTTTTTCACTCCTCGCTACATTTGTATCGAGTAGCGAAATTTCTTTGGCTACTCGCTACATTTGGATCGAGTAGCGAAATTTTTTTCGCTATTCGCTGCATTTGTATCAAGTAGCGAATTTTTTTCGATACCAAAACCAAAATGACTCAATGGTAGTAGTAGCAATGAGTGGAATCACGGAAGGTATAATTGCAAAATAAAAATAACTCGTAGGCATTGATAATTAAATAAACAATAATTAATATAATTAATATAATTGAATAATAAAAAAAGTTAAGATTTTTTCGGATATTATCTTAATATTTACATAGTGGTTTACAGAAGTGGCGGTATCTCAACGAAATTATAAATGAGTTAACAGTCGGTTCTCGAAGCTTTTCATGAAAAGTACTCGCTCCCACGTAAATTAAATATTTGTTTTGGAGAAACTCTATAAGATATTAAAATTTAATTAAATGGAAAAAGTAAAAATCCACCGAGCGAATAGATCGCTGACCGATAATCGCATATTAGTACAGTCGTGCTGTATATTGGAATCGGAAATAATTAGAAGAAGGCTAGTTTTTTGACAGGTGATTTTGGAAGTGCCGCGGGTGCTAAATCCAAGTTTACCTAAAAATCGGGGTGTAGAGTTTTTTTAAGGGGATGAAGGGAGATGGGGTGGATTAATGCCAAAGTACAACCGCTACAAGTACAATGCCAAAGTATAACCGCTCGGCGCCGGGAGACAAAATGTTCAGAAAAATCCGGGCTTTATTTTTGTCCGCAGCGCCGAAGTCGTGGAAGTTCATTGGGGGGGGGGGGGTGAAAATGTGGGGCGAAATTGTGAAAAATCAGTTTTAATTCGATAACTCTTTAGGAAAAATTCATACCATTTTTGTTCAAATGGGAACGTCGTAGCCATTGAAATGACGCGTCGATTGAGTCTTTGATCATCCCTCTCTGATAATATCTTCAACGCCAAAAAAATTATTGAAATATTTAAAAAAAAAATGGGTTATTGAACTCAAAAACAATAGATTTTTCGGGGATGGTTTTAATGTACGAAATGTACAAATGTACTTGAATGTTGCTTTTTTCAACCCCTCCCAGGGGTTGAAAATTCAAAATGAAATTCTGGGGAAACTATTGACCGAAAATAAAGAGATACGAGTATGGCGCTGCGGACAAAAATGTAGCTGATCGTTCAAGTTACAAATTGTTCCACGGCGGCGAATTCGTGCGGTCAATAGTTTTCCCAGAATTTCATTTTTTATTTTCAACCCCCGAGAGGGGTTGGAAAAAGCAAATTTCAAGGGTGGTCCATAGAAACGAAAATATAGAGAAAATTATTTTCTACTATTCGTACACTTAAACCATACCCGAAAAATCGATTGTTTTTGAGTTATTCAATAAACAATTTTTTTTTGGTATTTCAATAATTTTTTAGAGCGTGAAGACATTATTGAAGAGTAATGATAAAATATTCGATCGACGCGTCTTTTCAAGAGCTACAACGTTCTCATTTGAACAAAAATTGTACGAATTTATCCTAAGAAGTTATTGAATTATAACTGATTTTTCAAAATTGAAACAACTTGAAAAAAAAAACAGAATTTTGAAGAAGAAAAAATCCGTGATTTGTTTGCGCATCCCGTTTTGCCTCGGTCTCCCGTACATAAGATGAACATCGATCTTGATTTTTTTAAATTTCACGTGCCGTTGTGTTGTCTATGATTAACTGTCGGTTATATATAGAGAGAAGAAGGCGAAAAGTGTCTGTGTTCGCCACTACAGTGCTATATCGGTATACCGATTTTTCGAACAAAATTTTTCTTACTCGATACATTTTCGATACTTTCATACCGAAGTATCGCGTAGCCCGCAGCGAAAAAAAAATCGCTACTCGCTACATTTGTATCGAGTAGCGAAAAAATTTCTCTACTCGACACGTTTGTAGCGAGCAGCGAAAAAAATTTCGCTACTCGATACATTTGTAGCGAGTATCTTTTTTGTATCTCGATACAAAAGTATCGAGGGATGGACATCTCTGCTATATATGTAGAATATTTTTTCATACTTTCAAAGCGAAATTCGAAAAACTTCAAACGTTACGGCCGATCGACGCTGTGCCTCACCGCTCGGATTCGGAGCGGGCGTGAACTTCAAACGCGTTTTTCTCAAAACTGCATTATCGAAATTGGCTTGCAGGATTACTCAAAAACTTTGGAGCCGATTGAGGTGAAACTTTGTAGAAAAATTGATAATATTGGTACATTCTACTTGATGGGAATTGTTTCTGAAAAATTGGAAAAAAACTACCTTTTTAATCCACATTTTACAGAAATGTTTGGTGAAATGTTGATTTTTGTTTGTAAATGCATGCCATTTCCTTAAATTTGCATTTTATTCATTTTAATTACCGTCACATAGAAACTATACATGATCTAACTGAAAAAATGTTTGAACTTTTTTTGCAAATCACAGTATACGGAAAGCTAGATTGCACGCCCATTCGCAACTCCCGCGGCGACCTTGCTGTAACAATCTGCCACAGCTCCGCCATATTGATGATGAATAATTTAAAAAAATTGGTTTGGTTACTTAAATATACTATTAAAGTATACTTAAAGTTTGATAATTGTAAAATAATTATTTCTTAGTTTAAAAAATCCCTCATCATTGCTAATTTTTATCCTGTCTAAATGTATATCCCCCCTTAAGAACCGATCCTTCATCTGCAAAATTTTCCTTGAGTTTCTGTGATTAACAGTCGTAGCGCTCTCTGAGTTCCGTTGCATGTAAAAACTCCAACCTTGCGTTGTAATTTGTTAGATTTACAATTCGATATAAATAGAAGAACCCTTGCACATTCAAGTCTCGACAAGAATGAATATTCATTCAGCAATGAGTAAACAAGTTTTGAATTGTTGATATTCGTGAAAATGCGTGACTGTCCTCTGTTCGGTTTGAATCATGTCTTTTTCCGATTGTGAGAGTTCAGTTACTGACAGATCGTTGACAAGTATTACTCGATTTGTGTCTTGCATGCTTGTAGGTTTTTATTTTTGTTCCACGTGAGATCAGATCGGCGGGTTGTATTCACTTTTTACATGGCACCAACAGCTCGACGGTAGAATCCATTGGATTTCGGCGGTCCGATTTGATATAAAGATTTTATAATGTGATGTTTCACCTGAAATCGATGCTACTGCGATCGTACAGTTGCTCCACGCGTATATTGCATCGAATAGGATTTTAAGAGCTTCGCGGACATTATTTAACAATCGCACTAACACGATCGCGCCACAAAGTTCAGGACTTGGTAGAGCGATTGTTTTGTTTTGTTATTGGAGTAACTCGTAACTTCGAGCGCAGTAATGCTGACTTATGGTTATTATCCTTATCTGCTGTTTGCAAAGAAATGCATGCAGTATACGCCTTTAATGATGCGTCGCAAAATGCGTGTAAGTAAACTCGTGTCACGCTACTTCCGCATGCGACCCTTTGAGGAATTCGAATTACATTTGCACCCCTCAAATGTTCTGCGTATGCGTCCCACGTCTGTGGCAGACCAAGTGATAATAGCTCATTCTCAATTTACCCGTTCGGCCCAAGTGCATTGCATTATTAGCTTGGCACGAATCAATATAGGACTAATAAATAAGACCCAACGGGTCGAATAACCCTGAAATCGCTGATAAAACTGCTCGCTTTGTATTACTTGAACTTGTTATTAAGTAAGTTGAAAATTGAAATATGTTTTGTTCTGGCCGCCAATCCAAACCTAATGTTCTTACATTGTTCGTGCTATTTGTGTCTATCGCTACGCTTAAGGGGCTATACCAGTGTGACACTTTGAAAAAATCGATTTTTTGCCTTTTTCGACAGTTTATACTTTCAAGAATATCCTGTGAAAATTTCAAGGCCGTATCTCTAATACTCCCCGAATGGCAGCCTTCTAAAGAGCGCCCGCCCTAGGTATAAAATGCCCCATCTGCCTGGAGGCGGAGCTCGGGGCTGACGTGTTGTTACCTGAATCTTTCGGCATCGTGAACGGTACATAGTAAAGAGAAGTCACTATAGAGGGGACTCTATAGGGCTGTTCGAAAACAGCGTTGCCATTTAAACGGTATTCTGGAGTCGTTCAACGCAGTTATTCTGGAAGGGTCTGTTTAGTTAACTCGCAGCGCTGTACATTGCACAACAGAGCGAAAATGAGTAAAAGCTGTTCAAATTCGAATCAAGAAGGCTCTCACGATACACCTATCCATAGATCCAGAAGCAAGAGGAGATTTTCGGAAAATCGATACACGTATGAGCAGTTTACCGAAAATACCAGTACAGCCGCTGAAAAACTGTTACGCACCGGAGATGATGAAATTATAGTTGATCATACCTATGGATACCGTTTCTTCCAGTTTTACTCTGTTTTTAGGGCAATTAGCACTTTAGTTGTGTGTACAAATTGCAAGAAAGACATCAAGTTCAATGAAGCAAGTTCACGGGGTTTAGGATCCAAAATTGCTGTGTCATGTGAGTGCGGTGTTTCATATGTGAATTCTGAACCGATGATTGGTAATACTTATGAAATAAATCGTCGAATAGTGTTTGTGATGCGACTTGCAGGCGTCGGTATCAATGGACTAAATCTATTTTGTGGCTTGATGGATCTTCTTAGAAAATTTCATAACAACACTTTCGCTGGACGCTTTGAAAATGTAACCAAAGCTGCTAGAACCGTTTATGAATGGAGTACACAAAAAGCCGTAACTGAGGAGAGAGCTACAACCTTAGAGAATCAAGGTTCAGATATTAATTTGACAGTTTCCGGAGATGGCAGATGGAAAAAAACGCGCCCACACTTCACGTTTCGGTGTTACAACTCTTGCAGGTAAATTCTGCAAAAAAATCATCGTATCAATCGTAAAATCGATTTATTGTAAGAGTTGTGAAGTATGGGAAAATAAAAAACATGTTCATCTTAAAGAATACGAAGAATGGGTTGAAGGACATGACGATTGCGATGTGGATCATATTGGATCAGCTGGAAAAATGGAGGTTGATAGTGTGAAGGAAATGTTTAGTCGTTCGATCGATCAATATGGAGTAAAATATACGCGCTATATTGGCGACGGTGATAGTGCCACATACAAAGGTTTATTGAATTTAAATCTGCACGATGTGCATGTAGAACAACTAGAATGCAACTTACATGTGAAAAAAAGAATGGGAACGCGATGCCGCAATCTCAAAAAACAAACCAAAGGTTTAGGAGGAAGGAGTGAGAATACCGTGAAGCTAACTGATAAAGTTATTAATAAACTCCAGAAATACTATGGATTGGCATCAAGATAATGTTGATAAAATGTAGCAAGAAAGTTGGGCTACCTTGCATCATTCGTCTTCGACAGACGAAAATCCGAACCACGGAAATTGCCCTGCACGTGCGAATAGCTGGTGCTCATTTCGCCGCGCGGAAGCTGAAGAAATGGACGTATCAAAGTTCAAGCATGATTATCTGCCACTTGACAAGGGTGTTACGGAAGCTTTGGAACCTATTTATACTGACTTGAGTTCAAGGGAATTACTGGAGCGATGCAAATGAGGGAACACGCAGAATAACGATGAAAGTTATAACGGCTTGCTCTGGCATTTTGCTCCAAAGCACCTTCATAATGGATTCAAAACGATCAAGCTCGCTAAATTCCTTGCAGTCTCAGTATTTAACGATGGTTTTTATGCTATTCTAAAAATGCTGCAAGTAATGGACGTCATCATCGGTCCTATTGCAAAAGAATATGCCATGAAAGGAGATGACAGCCGAATCAACCAAGCGGACTTACGTCATGAAGCATCCTCAAAAGAGGGACGAACAGCTCGGAGAAAAGCTTCAGCCTCTCAGCAGGCATTATTCGAGGAAGAGGAGGGTCCATTGTATGGGCCAGGTATAGCTGGTTAGTAGTTTTTTTGGTAAATACCATTTTAGCTTGCAAAAATCTATAGTTAAATCTTTAAACGCGTTTTTCTCGGAATGAGATTTTAAAAATTTGCTGACATTGTAACTCAAAGAGCAATCATCCGATTGACTTGAAATTTGAACTGAGTACTCTTGAATATATTTACATTACAATGACGTAGGATATTTTTAATTGGATGAAAATTGAAAATATGGCATTGAAAAAAACGACCATTTTATAGGCAAGAAAACAGACATTTTTTTCATAACTACGCCATTTTGTTACATTTTGATATTTTTCGAAAATTCTACGTCATTGTACAGAAAATACCTTCCAGTTTAACGACATTTTTTTCCATTTTCGGTTCTAGCTACTCAATCGGCCGGAATCATATCAGCAGAGGAGGAACTTTTTTTTGCCCCTCCGAAGGCAGCGGATAAGTCGCTTGAATCTCAATATTTTTCTATGGAAAAATTATGTAATATAGGTCAAATATACCCAAATACATTCTCAATTTACCATTTAATTGAGTACTTTTCTTCCAAAAAATTACCGAAAATCACCCAAATTTTCAGCGTTCACACTGGTATAGCTCCTCAACGATTCGTTCACTCGTTCGTCTGGCTATAAGTTGTCTAAAATCTTCATACAGTTTGATCGCCACTTGTGCGGATCGCATCCGCCACTCTTCAACAGTGCTTTCAGTTGATCCTTTCAATTTCTCGCGTCTGTTGACCAATCAACTCCAGTTAAAGTATCGTCAACATATAAATCGTTAAGTAGAACTTGTGAACCCCCTTCATCCTTAGTATTAGCGTTGCTGGCTAATTCTCTAATGCATCGTATCACAAAGAAAGGCGCGCAGACCAATTCGTCTGTAACGGTATTTAATTTAAATTCTTGTATTGGCTCGATTGGATTTAATTTAAATTCTTGTATTGGCTCGGCGCTTCTCACCACCATATTTTTTCATAAACTTGATCCTTTCCATGCACTTGAATTCGACAATACATCTTTTTTAAGTTCGCTTTAATTGCAATCGCGGGTAATCTGCATCGCGAAATTAATGTCGATAACGTTGTCCTATGGATTTGCACCGACCATGAGTATAACGTTTAGTGAAATGCCTGATACATATCAAACACTACTCGTTATTTCGTTGTGAGGCTAGTTTCACGTAGAACGCCGTGATGTGGAAAATATGCAGCTGGTGCTGTAAATGAGTTGTTGGCAGTGTTGCCAGTTCAAAAGATTTCCCCCTCGATTTAAGGTTATTTTTCTCGGTTAGAGGGCAAACGGGGGAGACAATTTCTTAGGGTATTTTTTATGCAAATATTCCTAGGACCGTTTATCCTATTTCGACTGTTCACCCGGTTCCTGCGACTGTTTTCACCTATAAATTATGCTTAGCACTTTCTTTTTTGCATGTTTGCATTTTGCTTACGGCAATGTGAGCTCCCGTCAATTTAGTAGTATAGAACAGAGATGAGATTTCGTTCATTGCCAACAACATTTATTAAGTAAAGTTTGTTGTATTGTAGAAGGTACCGTAGGTACGCAAAGACTAGTAATATATAGATTTTATTTTAATGAGCGATAACAACGTATATCTATATACAATACATATACATATATACTAATACATAGCATATATAATATGTAAGTTATAGCTGCGTATATTTCTGTTTTTTTTTTCTTTTCATTTTGAATCTTATATATTACCACAGATCACAGCTGTCCCAACATCTGAGTATTTGGCGGTTTCGTTTGCTACTAGCCCCCTTAAATGTTAGCCTCTTACGGCTCATTTATTCTATTTCTGTACCGAATTTACTCCATTGCTGTTCCTGTCGTTTCATTCGCTAGGCAACGTATCGAGTTGTCAGTACGTCATTCTTGCTAATCATCCCATACACCATTTCAGAATTGAATCGATTTAGCATTGCTGCTGTCAGTATAAATTTGAAGCATTCAAAATTGAGAGTGTACCGAACGTGTAAAGTTACTTCAACCATTCTAACCGACATTTTGTTTCGTAGCTTGTCTTTGACAATATTCATGATGGAAAATGCACGTTCGACCGCAGCATTTGAGAAAGCAAACCAAGAAGCCCGGGAACGGGCTTTGTGATATTTACGAATGATTTATTTTCCGCTGCATCGACTATGTCGATGCTAGCCCAAAAACGTTTAGTGTTGGAAATGTTTGGTCACCTTAGCCCTGTATTTATGAGAAAACTTCGAAGGCCGAAATAACTAGCACTCATGGTGCCTCAGTCGATGTGTCATTTCACCTTCAGCGCGAATATGCACTGAAGGTTTATCTCACCATTCATTTTAGAGGACGTTAGGCTAAATGGGTTTGTTGATAATACATTAACCTTTCAGTTTAATCGTAACGGACTGTAGCGTATACATAATTCAAGACACCATTAATCTCTTATTCACCGTGGTCGTTTTTTTAAATGGGTGGGATAGTTTTTTAAATGAGGTGGATAGTTTATGGGATTTTTAGGGGAAAACTAGATCATTTCTGGGGGTACATCGCAGCGACCATCTGGCATCACTGGTTGTTGGTTACTCTAGTCATGTGATTAAACTCAATGTCCACTTGCATAAATTTGCAGTATTGTTCCAGAAATACCTGATTGCGATAAAATTTGAGTGCTAAATACGATAAACTCTTTTCCACAACCTACCTTGAGTCCCCAAGGTCTGTTTTATTCTTACGAAAGGGCAATCTGACAACAAATCGTCCTGACGTATCTCAAGTCGTCGTGTTTACGAAATAATCCTCGCATTTTGTGATTTTTGTTGAGTATTGTCCGAGCTCCCAAAATTTGGACATTGTAACGCTCACGGTGTGTTGCTTTATCGACAAACAGGTGCTATTATCCAGCCTAATTTTGCAATACCAGTAAATTATCGCCCCGCTCAATTTTTCCGTTTTCCAATAGATAATGGAAGGATTCCACGCCTATAAGAGCGTCGATGTCGCCCGGAGCATAGAACAATGGATCGGCCACTTTTATATTATTTTCAATCGGTAGTCGAGAGGTTCCAATTCAGAATGATGGAAGCTCCTTCGTTATTCTAGATACGCCCGAACAATGTAAGCTCAACTGGAACTTCGACAACCTTGACCTTACTGGAAATTGACTACCGTTTTTAATTGTACAATTCATATTGCCTAACATAAGACGTTTACTCATTCGAGAATATTGTTCAGTTTCGCTCGCACGGTTCAGTAAAAGGCGTATCTGGCCATTGTAATTGTTACCTCCATTTGCGTTTACAATACCGTTGACATGAGAACTCGCTTACGCGTAGGCTCTCCTTGAACATGACGGGTCCCTTAATGTCTTGTTGATGACCGTTGATGTTTGTGGTTCCTTGCCGTTGGAGCTGCCTGTAGATTTGGAAGTCTCCATTGACTCACCTTCGAGTCGCTTGCTGAGAGTATTGTGCTGGCCTTCTCATTCTCGACAAAAACTCAATGTGCAGTTTGTAACAAAATAAATTTATCGTTGCCAGGGCAGTTGATACATAGTTGTAGGCGTTTGACTGCTTGAATTCTGACTTCAACAGACATATTTAAGAATTTTATACAGGAACAAATCACGTGTTAACCCTGGCAGAATTAACATTGTCGTCCTTGAATGGTTATTCACAACGAGCCTTGGACTTTTGATTGGAACAGCTGTTTTTGCTTAGTATCGTTTTTCCCGTAGCTATTGAATTTCGGCTTGCTTTCTCCTGAATTTTGGCTCAAAGCCGCCCGCTCAACAACTTGACATCAGCGCTGCGAAAGCTTGATTATACAGTTAGTTGTCAAATTTTCCAAGGTCTCAGCATATTCTTCCCACCGTCGCGTCGTTTAGTTACGCTGTCCAATTTTTTCCCGAAATAAATGTACAACGATAAAAGAATCGATTTTTTTTAAACGATAGAACTGTATATGTAGAATACTTCCCAAAGTTTCAAAGCAAAATTTGAAAAACTTGAAACGTTACAGCCGGTCAACGCTGAGAAACGAGAGTGTAGAGGGGCAGGCAGAATTAGGCAAAAAGTAATTCAATTAACCATTATAATTACTACTGTAAATGATAATTTTATTACTTTGTAGCAGATTACTTAAGTAATTAGTTACCAGAAGTACCTAGCGCAATTTAAATTAAATTCTATGTAAAATGTCAAACACGTTTTTCCCACATCTGCATTCTCGAAATTGGCCTGTAGGATTACTCAAAAACTATTAAGCCGATTGAGTTGAAACTTGATATAAATTTTGATGATATTTCTACCTTCTACTTGACGATAATTGTTTTTGAAAAATTAAACAAAAAACTAATGTTTCAATCCAAATTTTCCAGTAATTTTGCGTGAAACGTTCATATTTTTTTGTAAGTGCGTGCTATTCTCTTAAATTTGCATTTTCTTCATTTTAATTACTGTCAAATAGAAACTATAGATGTTTTACCTCAAAAAATGTTTGATTTTTTTGCAACTCAAAGTCTACGGGAAACTAGACTGTATGCCGATTAGCAACTCCAGCGGCAACTCTGCTCTAAGACTCTGCTACAGTTCCGCCGTTTTAATCATAAATGAAATTTAAAAAATTGTTTTGTATACTTAAATATACTATTAAAGTATACTTGTAGTTTGATAAATGTAGAATATTGTTTGCTTAGTTTAGAAAATCCCTCAAAACTGCTTATTTTTTTCCTGTCTATAGGCGTATATCGTGTACCTTAAATAGCTTATCAATTCTCTCCATGATTCTGTGAGTAATCACATTGCCTTTAAAACTCGTAAATGGTTTTAAATATGATCGACAAGCTCTCGCATTGCGCTTGCTCACTTTCGATGCACTCGTGTTATATCGAATGGACATTGGATATGTCGTTTGCGGATGGGTTGGTCATCCTCGTATCGTTGCTTGAACAGTCCCCAAGCAATTACATAGTTTTGCTCGGAAATTTCGATAGATTCGATTACTCTAGCGGCAGAACCGACTAAAGATCCCACGAGATTTGATGGTTTTGTACATTTGATAAATCGGCATCATGATTTAATGATTTAAATGCATACCTCTTCCGGTCTTGAATCTCTCCGTTAAAGGTTGGCAGTTGAATTATCGGTAGTTTCACACGAGGCTCTCTTGATGCAACGGATTGAGTACTCATTCTCTCCAGGATTCATCCTTGTTGCTCCAATATTCGAGCGAATACATCCTTGCTACTCACTCCGCTTGGACGTTCTAATAGGCGTTGCATTAATATAATTTGTTCCTCCAAAATTTGAATCAGTGCATTATCAGATTGTTGGCCCCCGTTGCTAGTAGTTTGTGTTTGAGAGGATGTTTTTATTTTTCCAGACATTTTAATAATGCTGCTTTGATTGCAAAATGTCTCTCTTCAAACTCCGTTTCTTCCGGTAAGTTTCTTTGTTCATATTCTTCTTCTGGAGTTGTCAGTAAATGCTGCGAGATGGATTGAAATTTAGAGTAAGCTCCAACTCCATTTTGTAGGCGGGTTTCAATTTCTTCTTTCGTGGTCAATTTTTCTTCAATGGATCCTCGTTGTCTTCTTAATTGCTCGATGCTCATATTGTTTGCCATTTGTCAACGCCGTTTTAGTCACTCAATTACCGTTAAGATCGTAAATTTTGAAACTTTCAATAGTTCTCGCGACACTAGAAGCGCGTGTTAACGAACCGGGGCATAGCGTGTTAACGAACCCGGGCATAGCGCGTGTTAACGAACCGGGGAATAACAATACGATTGATCGACACAGATCAGCCGTGTGTATTGGGTGGCTTTATTGACTTGATGAGAAAATTCTTAACCGTTCAAAGACGTACGAGACAGAATTATGCTACGCAGTATCACCACTGGTGTTTGCACGTTTCCGCATTGTGTTATGAATTGTTTCATGTAGCAGCACACGTAAATCCGGCTCGAATGACCAAAATAGTGGTTTGGTTTCGGGATAATTAATTTTTGAACGCACGTTTGTTGTTCGCAAAGGACTATATGTATTGTTTCTTGCTATAAGTCTTGATTGCTCACTCGTGATCACTCGTCGCGTCAGTTCGCTTTCGCATGTCTTCGAACACTGCTTGTTTATCCGAAATTCTCGCTACAATTGTCTCTTAATTTCTATCCCCACCCCAGGGTTGTCGCTAGTCCTTGCAAGTTCTCGAGGGTTCTAGTAGCGCGAATATTTAAATATATACAGTTCGAATTTACGACACGAAGAACCTTCGTCAAATTTATTTTCGACTCTAAAAAGGGCCGTTTGTTTTACGTATTCGAAAAACTTTTTGAGGTTCAAATTTGCGACACGAAGAAATTTCGTCAAATTTATTTTTACGAACCATGACTAGAAGTTAGAACTGCCCAAACTAAAGGTGAGTGAGTGAGTCAAAGCTGCGTGAGGAGAGTCTTACAAGGAATATCACTTAAGTGTCCGCCTGCGATTTTGATGAAACACATATATGTGATAAATCATTGAAAACTATTACACACGTATTATTTTTATTGGCGGAAAAACGGTTTTAAGTGGGAAAACCACCTCTCAAAGAAATGCGTGTCCCGCCTTAATGGAATTTTTTTGTTGATACTTCTATAGTGGATTTTTCTTCGCATTACATTCGAATTTTGGTTTTTGTTTCATTCAGATCGGTGGATTGTTCGAGAGTGAAACTGCAAAATCACCCCTTGACACGCCTTTCTTTGTGGCGTGGTGTCCAGCCTTAAAATCGTCTTTCCGCCAATAAAAAAACCTGTCTAATAATTTTCAGTGCTTTATCACGTATGTGAGTTTCAACAAAATCGAAGGCGGACACTTAGAAGAACTCAGGATAAGATGAATACACGGGGTAAGATGAATCATAAGCCTAGCTACTAAACAGTGTATGCGAGCACAGTGCCCCCGTTGGAGTTTGGCGGGGTTGCGGGGAGGTGAATCAGTATAAAAGTATCAACTGTGGCAAAAATACGCGTCTCGAGTGAGAAAACACTATCGATTTTTTTACAAAACGATCTAATTTTTGGTAAACTTTACCATCGTTTCAATTCATTTGAGTTGCTGATATTAATTCGAGACAGGTAGGTAAACACCATGAAAGGAGTCATGATTAATATAATAAGAAACATTTCTCCGAAATTTTCCATGTTATTGCGTGGTTTTTTGGGACTTCATTAACCGTCTAATGGGGCAATATGAATACAAGCTATCGCAAAACCGCAATATTTTACAACGTACCGCTATTTACGTTAGAAAGGGTGAAATGCAACTAGTAAAGCGTTTGGTTCCTCTTCTACCGGGGTTTCTATTAGGGGAAGAAAAAGAACTTACAAATTATTAAAATGATATGGAGACAAGATTATTCGGACTAAATACTACAGAACTGAGACTAACTAAGGCTTATCAAATTGCTAGTATTAAGAATGAAACCACTTTTATATGCGAAAGATGCCAATATTTCGTGTCCCTCCATTCTCCAAGCGCTATTTCATCTTGCCCCGCGTGCGGGTAAAATGGGAAAAATAAAGATTCATTTAAAAATATATATTGTATGGTAACAATGAGAAAGACTGATTCTTTTGCTTCCAAAATTAAAAGATTGATTACTCTTTTAATTTTGATTGTTTGATTTAATGTTGATTAGTTTAAAAGAATAATTGAAGTTGACTGACTTATATATGTATTGTTTTATTTGAACATGACCTTAGCGTTATCATCTTGCCCCGAGTTCCCCTAAGTGATGTTCCTTGTTAGGGCCATTGTCTACCAAAGTGGAGCGGAGCCAGGAGAAATCAACTAATCAACTGCTGAATTCATGTCCAGGCGGTTCTATTGGTTGTTTTATCCTAGCTCCGCTCCGCTCCGCTTTGGTAGATACCAACCCTGAAACGCGTCGCTCTTCGCGCTGTTAACCACTGTGTTAACCAACCCTCAAAAAGGCGTATTTACTATGTTTACGAAATGACGGATTGATTTTATTCGAATCAACTAAACCACGATTTTGAAATAATTTTTAGGGTGAAAAAATCGCTCGGAAATTCGGCCGATAATTGTGAGATCTTGGGATTGAGTGGACGGATAAAAAAAACCTAAACCAAATGATAAGGAAAAATCACATTACATTTGTTATTTTTGCTAATAATAAATATTGAGATAGCACCTTATATTTGGCACGCAAAAATAATTTCGAGTGAATAAATCCTATAAAAACTATTATCTATCCCTTGAAATTCAAGATGTTGGCGGAATGAGGGATATTTATTAATTGCTGTTGTGCAGGTACAAAATCATCACGGACAAAACGTACAATATAGTGAAATAACCAAAATTTTATTGCTTTGTCAATTTGGACCATTTTTTTGTTAATTTCATATTTTCCTGGAGTGCATTTGATGTCATGCGCAACGAAGTTAATAAACAATCGCGGAGGAAAAAATATCGGAGCCATGTTGTTCGCATGGAAAAGTAGAATTATAAATCACTACCACGTCTTCGAGAGTTAAATCAAACACAGAAAAATTTAAGGCTTGCTTCGCAAAAGACGATTCAACGTAGCGTATAAGATAAAAGAATTTCAAATTAGCATGGATGAACCCGCCACGAGATTTAATATCCACCGATTCGCTATCGAAACAGTATCCCTCGATGATAGCGGCACCGAAGACGGCTTCAATACGCGAGTCACCCCCACGATTAAAATTCTATCGAGTTGCAAGACCTGTATGTAAGAGCGTGGTTTGAGATCCCCATGCATAATTACCGAATGTGCCTAAGATAGGTAACATTTGTGCCGTCTACGACGTTGCTATTTTTTGCACAACCGAATACTGTGTTTGCTTAATTCTTGCACAAATTCTCGATTAAAAACATAAATAATTTTATATCGGTGCTATGAGTCCTCATTTTTAGGGTGCCAAGACCTATAATTATTCACGCTGTACCGATTTTTAGCCCACGAAATACGACGCGTTTCCGATTATTTATTCTTAAAAACGATACTGTGAACCGTACCCAAAGTGCACAGGATGATCACCAAAGAGCTCATTACTCCCAGAAAATATTTCAACTCCTTGATAGCATTTTGAGCTGCCCCCATAACAATCTTGAAGAGTCAATGAAACGCCTCGAATGTAGTCCTCTTCATTTGAAAACAAAAATTTACTCCAATTCTCTCTCTATATTCACTCGACCCAATGATTGCACAGGAACGGGCAACACGAGTGGCGACGGGACGTACAAGCCCTCATTTCTCACCGATCAGGAGCTCAAACACTTAATATTGGAGGCCGCAGACGGTTTTCTATTCGTCGTCAGTTGCGACACCGGACGAATTGTTTACGTTTCGGATTCCGTAGCTCCGGTCCTGAATTACTCCCAAGGCGATTGGTACGGGACGACTCTGTATACCCAGGTACATCCGGACGATACGGAGAAGGTGCGCGAGCAGCTGAGTGCGGCTGAATCCCAACACGCCGGCAGAGTTCTCGATCTCAAGACCGGCACAGTCAAAAAGGAAGGTCATCAGTGTAAGTACATCGATCTCCCCGAAATTATGGCATCGATTTTTTTTCCTATTTTTCACTCGCGGAACATCCGAATGCTTCGTAGCGTGGGAAAAACCAACAAAACCTAGGACTGTCTGAGGTCTTTTGATAAATGACTTTACTCTACCGGATTGAGTTCAGAGGGCAATTTATTCTACAAAAATGATTTTTTTTTACATTTATTAATATTTCTATCGTCTTTATTTCGATGGATTATAAACTTAAGGAAATTCAGGACCTTTGTTTGCCTCGGAAAGTGGGGATGACAATACAATGACTTTTCGGCAGGATGCGAACCTCTTGCGTATAAAATTAAAGATACAAATTATTTATTGTTGGGCAACTTCCAACTGACGTTGAAACATATTTCTGAGTCGGGAAATTATAAGAATTGTTTAAATTTTTGCCCCAAAATATAAATATATTAAAAGGTTATACAATAAAAACTAACCAATAGTACAACTGCCATAGTTTCTGCCATTGGCAAGACTGACTATCGCTATAACTTCGTCGGCGGTGATACTATGGACGTTTTGAATACCATTGTGGATTTTGAAATACCCGCTAGTTGATACTTCACTGTGAGTGACTCACTCGTCTGAGCTAGTTGACGCGGTCAACTTGCCACGTTTAACCTAGAAGTTTCGTTAATGTCCAAAAACATACCGTTCGAGTGCAATATTGCATCTTTTTTCGAGTATTATTCACGATCAAAGTAGAAAAAGCATTTAATTGTTTGACACGACAGTCCAAACACTATATGTAATCAGGGTTTTCTCCTTGTTTTTTTTAAGGGCGGGTATCACACGCTTCGGCCGCTTCTAAATTTCTTCTATTGCGTACATGCTATATTGATACAGAAAGAGCCTGAAAGTCGACGTTTTGAAAAAAGTTGACAAGAAATTTTCTGATCGTAGTTATCATGCGATGAATTGTGAATTACTAACTGATGCACCGAATTTATGCGTATTTTAAGATCGTTAGGTCCTTGACAATACATTCGACTCGACAATACACATTTAGGGTAAAATGACGGAGAAATTGTTATTTAGAGTTTTTGACATAAAACTAGCATAATTGTACCCACGAAGATCAAAATATTATCGACAATCTAGTGTATCAGTTTTCCGGCAAGCCGTCGTGCGCAAACACAGCTCGCAGCAATCGTGGCCTATTGGGCTTTGCCACTCTACGGTAGTTTGTTTATTGCAATTTATGAATTGTTTTCCTTTTTTTTAATCTACGGTAGTTGAGTAGCAGGCGGTTGCTGCGATATCTGGCGGTACTTTGCAACCGCTCGTAGTAAAAAAAAACTACGAGCTCTGTAATACCGTCGTGATCATATCGAAATTTCGCAGAGTGTGATACATGGCCTTAAATATCGATATTATCTGAGTACCTACAGTCCTATAACTATTACGAGGTTATCACGTACATTACCAAATGGATAAAAGTAAGAAAATTCCGACACTGTGTTGTGAAACTGATTGATTTTTAGACCATTAATGCGCCATATATGGATCTCTTGATGATATACATTTCAACAAAACAAGAATATTTCGATTCTAGTCGCGAAACTTCTCAATGGTACTCGTAAACTCTTCTTCTTACAATAAATCGTCACTGAGGCTCCCTAGATACAGAGTATTCGATTTATAGTATAGAGAAGATTTAAACGAGGAGAAATATGGTTGGATGAAGCGAGTTACATTTGTCTGATAGTGTTCTGCGGCCACCGAGAGTTTTCCTATTTTTTACGTGGAACGAATATTCAAAATAATTTTAGTTCTAGATGAGGTATGTCTTTGAAATAGGCAGGGAAATTGAAAAACATCGATGTTTGATGAAAAGGTGCATGTTTTAATGAAAACAAATCGCCCCAAATAACTTTTTAGAAAAAAAAGGATTCAACATATATATCCTCGACGTACTTCGGTGTAAAATGTTATGAGGTTACAACCAAACATTCAATTCAATCGGTGAAGAATTGGCGATGTGATGTTACCGGCTGCCGGACGCTATCAGACAAAGGTGGCTCACTTCATCAACCTTCAGTGCCGCCATTTTGTTACAAAATCTTTTGGAAAAAATTATAGACACTCGAATGTATGTAGAATAAAGGCCAATGAACGAAATGTTCATTCTATCAACTGAGCATCCATGAAAAATTGTCGAAATTCACCTTTCTTTCCGAGCATGCATTTTTTGGAGGCGCTCCGGAAATCAAGAAAAAATCGTATAAACTCGAAAAACGTTTTTGTTTTGTCTAAGAATACTGCGATATAACATGAAGGTTTCAAATGACTGCCTTATCTGATGGAAAAAATTCCTGAAAATTGGAAAAAGTAGTATATGCCTCTAAGTACAGCTCGAGACCGTAAAGCGATCGGATGTTTCTTTTACGAATCGCATCTGACCAATAACTGTCCAGCTTCCGTTCGAATGAGCATGGGCTCCAGAAGAGGCTTCATATGCCGCATGAGAGTCGGCAACCTGCAGACGAGCGGTGACATGGCGGCGGCTCACGGACTTCATCGCATGAAACAGAGAAACTCGCTAGGACCACCGGCGCGGGACGGCCAGAGCTACGCCGTCGTCCATTGCACGGGTTATATAAAAAGTTGGCCCCCCACCGGTGAGTTCGGTACGAGCCCTCAATACTCCATTGTTCCGATCGGCATTTTTTTATATTTTTTTTTCTTGTGCTCTTTTGACCCTTGGTTGCAAAACGCTTGCGGGACTTTTGTCTCTTCTGTGATGTTATCTTTACGTAGCGATTGTCGTGCTAAATTCGCAAGGAATTTAATCATGTTTAAAAAAATGATTTACATGTATATGTTTTTGTGGCCATCGCCAGGAACAGTGGACTAATCGGGCATTTTGCGCTGTAGGTGATTTTGTTCCCCCATGTATACCAGCTGTGGGCTTAGGTGACCGCGGCCCGGGTGGAGTTCACACTGGACCTGATGGCGTCACCAGCGACGACAACGTCGCTGTCCACTGTTGCTTAGTTGCGATCGGAAGACTCCAGGTCACTAGCACACCGAACACCAACGACTTGGCCGGCTCCAATAGTAATAGCGGTGAGAGAACTTGAAATATTCGTCATTTTAGTCGAACACCGATGAGATGATAAAATGGCGTCGCCGGGAAAGTGCTGCCACCTACGATCACTCACGGGAAAACATGTCAACAACGGAATCGAGATTTTTGAGGAATTTCTGGAAAACCAAATTCTACAAGATTCGCTGCTCGCTTAAAAGTCGCTCGATGAATAGCTTTGAGTTCAAGTGCCAGATATAAATCTTGTATTATAACTTTGCGTGCACGAAAATTCAACCAGATGTTTCAAATTTCTCGGAAGTCGCAGCGTAAAGAGACGATTTTCTGAAAATTGAAATGCCCTTGAATCTAAATGGCGAAAACATCGCGCTCGGCACTTTGTCTCTTGAGTACACAATGTACGATTAGAGTCGAAAGCGATTCGTCGATTATCGCTAAATTTATTTAGAACATACGAATTTGTCTTCGTAAAATGCCTCACATCTTCCAGTTACAGAACTTCGACCAAAGTCGACTGACCCTACTTTTCGATTCGCTTGTCCCTTCCAGAATTCATTTCACGACACTCGACCGAGGGTAAGTTTACGTTCGTTGATCAGCGAGTCGGGGCGATACTCGGATATACACCGTCCGAGCTTCTCGGGCATCTTTGCTACGACTTCTTTCATGAAGAGGACTTACCCCACATGCAAGAGAGCTTCGAACAAGGTACGTTGTGCTCGGGCATTCAAGAAGGCCGATGATCTAATATTTCAATTGTGGAGGTTAGAGTACGAGAGTTCAAACTTCTTAGAAGACCGGTAGAAAAAGCGTCCGCAAAAATATAAAAAGTTCAGTGGGCGCTTACACGCTGTCAGCATTTGTGAACATCGCTCGGAGCGTTCGACTTGGCGCTGTGCGCGCTTAAAAAAGCGTTTATGGCGTCACCAGAGACGGTCATTACCGCTGCCATATTGTGCTCACAAACTTCCTGTAAGGTAGGACAGCAAAGACGTGAACTTTAAGGTAGTACATGGAAAAAACGGTGCGAGAGAGAAAATTTTTTAATTTAATACTAATATTGTCCAGGGTATCCTGTACACGTTTGTGAAATTTGGAATACATTGACCATCTCGTTATCGAGATATTCGCTCTTGAAATTGGCATTTCTAACCTACGCAACTTAAGGCAAGTCCCGAAGATGATCATATTTATGTTGAAAAATTACAAGACAAAAGCTCATAAAAGACCGTGGAATAGTAGATGGAAGATTTACGGTTATTATGAAGGAAAAAAAGGTCACCTCTAAGCATAAACTTTTCAAATTATAAGTGCTCAAAGTATAAAATACGTGATGAAATGTGACCGTCCGAATAAGTTAACGGGGACGACTTGACAACACTGCAAACGAAACGCGTTCCATGAAATGCTTTTTTAAAACTTAAGTCTTTACAAATAGTCCTTAATAGCGCAGCCGCCATTCCATTTTATTAAATCTTTGATCTGTGCACTATACGAATTAAAGCCCTGCACTCTCAACAACGGTCACAAGTATGATTAGGGCGCAAGGGATTGATTGTGCTCGCCAGCGACATTGCCACATTTACGGATCGTGTGTTCGGATATTAGTATGCGAGCATGTGTATATACATACTTTCTAAGAGTTGGTATACGCCCCGGTCAAGCCGTGCTAAAAGTTTGCTACCACCGGCAAGAAGACCGCTCTAAAACTTATTGTAAATTAATTTGCTATGTCATTTTTCAACTTTTAAATGGTAAGATATTCTGAGTATGTAGTTTAAAAGTAAGCCAATTCGTTACTTTTCAAAATTATGCGCGTTTTCAAATTTGAACGTATCTTTGCTTTCGAACTGGACTGTCTCGCATGTTCTACCTTAAAAGTGCGCCCATTGTCGAACCAAACAACATGTGAGCACAGCGAACATAACGACTTTCCAGTTCTTTGTGAAGATTTTTGAACAATCGCGGCGACAGCTTGACGCCAATTGTTTTTAGTTAATTCAGAGAGCCCTGTTTCTTGAAGGAGCCCTGTTTCAGGAGACCCTGTTTCTTGAAGAGGTTATAATATAACATGTTCGCTATATTTTTGGGTCTGATGTACGGAATTTCTTTTACGAAAGATATCGAAAAATTGGGAAAATGTTCCCATTCCTACTTCCTCATCACTACTTTTTTCTGTTAAATGGTACCTATCATTTATACCAGTTTAATTATTAATTATTTGTATATCTCGTAAATAATTTGAAAACCAACAAAACCTGCTGCGTCCGCCATCTTGATACTAATAATACCAGTCTGAACGATTTGAGTTCGGGAAAGCGTAAGCTCGTCCAAGAGCGCACAGTTCCACTCGAACGGTAAACAAGACTGCTAATAACCGTGAGCCCTGTGAGTGCCCAAGTCGAACGCACCCATAGTAATAGCCAAAACACAAAGTGAAAGTGACCACGTCGCACCGATTACCCCTACAAAAGTAAAAATTGAAAAGAAGCAATAAGAAGACTAATCCATCTCATGCTGTAATACCGGAAACGGAAACACGAAAATCGTGAGAATTTGAAAAACGAAGGAAATACTGCACAGATTCCAACAATTAACGTTGAGATTGGTACTTTTTTAATTAAAATTATTTCGAATTATATTCATGCCGATAACGAAAGAATGGAGAAAAGTATTACAAATTTACAATATATATATATATATATACACATAGTTTGAAGTTTCGATAAAAACATGAATAACTTTTCATCTTTATACATTTGTTATAGTTTACATTATACCCGTATTTATAGTGCATACATTGGGTTAATATCGAAAACAAATTAGGGTTATATTCCTGTCAACATATGCATCTACTAGGTGCTTGCATTGAAAAACGCTGTTTTTTTTTATTTTCACGTATTTATTTTGTACAAACTTGTTGGACAACATTGATCAAAGTATGTACCTAGAATCCTACTACTTGGTCCCGCCTCTCTGGAAAAAGTTGAGTCCAACGTCGAAAGAATGCCCTTGCTTTTGACACTTTCCACTCATCCATCCATTTTTGGACTTCCTTGTAATAACGGAGGTGTGGATCTTTCAAGACGTGTTGGATCGACCGGAAGACGTGATAATCACTTAGGGCAAGGTCCGGAGAAAAAGCTGGGCGAGGGATGACCTTCCATTGCAGTTTCACGAGTGTTTTTTTTTACCGCTATTGCAACGTAGGGCCAAACATTGTGAGGCAGTAGAATAGTCTTTCGGCGAATGATGCTTCTAAAGGTCTTTTTTCAATTAAATTATCGGCATACGTTTGGCCGTGGCAGTTTGTTTGGCTTTCAAGAGCTCATAAAGCACTACCCCCGGTCTATTTCCCACCAGATACACAGCATGGCATTGTATCCGTGGATATTCCGTTTTGGCGTCGATGCTGATGGTCGGACAGGATCATCCCATGATTTTCTGCGTTCGGGCCTGTCGAAATAAATCTATTTTTCATCCCCACTTACAATACGCCATAAGAAACTATTTTTCTGTGCCTCGCAAGCAAAGGAACGGTGATGTTTAGTCTATACGCAATGGCGTTCTCGCTCAGCTCGTGTGGCAGCCATTTTCCTTCCATCTGTATTTTCCCCATGGCATGCAAATATCGGGATATGGCTGACTTGTCAGCATTGCGCTGTTCGACCAATTCTTTAAGTGCTTGAGTAGAATTTTCACCCAGAAAACTTTGCTATTTGACACATAGCCAGAGTCTGAATGCACCCACCTAATATACGAGGGTGGGGTGAAAAGTTTCCGGCCTGACCAAGAGATGGTGCCACTAGGTCTAGTTTTGGAGCGGCGTCCTACAGTACCATTCCTACCGAGCTTGTATGTACAGTTTCAGCCCAATCGCTACGTTAGTTTGCGTTTGAGAGCACATGGCGCGAGACGCTTCCGTTGTTTTCGTAAAAATGGAAAAATTGAAAAAACGTGCTGTCATCAAACACTTCCATTTGAAAGGTTTTACACCAAAACAAATAAAAGAAGAGATGGATTCAGCAGTAGGAGACTCCTCCCCATCATATTCAACTATTAATCAGTGGGTTTCTGAATTTAAAATTGGTCGTGTGAGCACCTCTGACGAGCTTCGCTCAGGACGGCCCGTTGAAGTCACAACTTCAGAGATGATTGAAAAAATCCATAAAATAGTGTTGGAAGACCGCAGGTTGAAAGTGCATGAGATAGCTGAGACCTGTAGGATGTCAGCTGAACGTGTGCGAAATATTTTGCACAACCATTTGAACATGGAAAAGCTGTGTGCAAGGTGGGTGCCGCGTTTGCTAACGCTCGACCAATCGAGCGTTTGCTAACGCTCGACGCTACCGACAATTTGGCGCTGTATAGACGTAATCCAAACGAATTTTTGCGTCGATTCATAACTGTTGATGAGACATGAGTCCACCACTACACTCCTGAAAGTAAAGAACAGTCAAAACAGTGGGTTGGAAAAGGGGAACCAACCCCAAAGAAGGCAAAAACAATTTTATCGGCAAACAAGGTTATGGCTACTGTTTTTTGGGATGCGAGAGTTATGAGAAATGTATCAGTGTTGATGGAGATTATGTTGAAAAATGAAGCAAAAAAAAATTTTTTAAATATCGTTTTTCTTGGTCAGGCCGGAAAATTTTCACCCCACCCTCGTATAACACATCAGACGCGATGTAAACCACCACTGCTTGAGTGGAACTTTTTTTTTACTGTTTTGCAGACTCTTGAAAGTAAATAGTCTGGACTCTTGTATTCTAACCTCCATAATTGCGAAAAAAAAATAAGAACGTACATTTTGGACGTTTCATTTTCTCTCGTGTCACTTCGCTATTTTCCGTTGCTTCTTTGTAATGCAGCGACGATCTAACAATCGAGTGTATATGATAGTACTTAGCTTGACCAATCGGATGATCGTATTAACCGAGTCTTAACTGTCCCGTGCAGTCTTGAAACTCAAGGGACAAGTGATTTCGGCGGTGTATCGGTTCCGAGCCAAAAATCGCGATTGGGTGTGGCTGAGGACCTCGGCATTTGCGTTCTCCAATCCCTGCACCCAGGACGTCGAGTACATCGTTTGCACGAACACAACCGCAAAGTAAGTCAGCCAATCGGCGCGAGTACAGAGCCGCTCTAATCGATCCAAAATCTATCGAAGCACGGAATTAATAGGGAATAACGCATTTTTTAAATGCTTCTACTCTAAGACTTATGTATCATTTTTAAAGTAGCTTGGTCGGCTAACGGAAACTTTTAACTTGCGTACCGACCATTGGGTGCGCGAAGATAACACGTGCTTATGTGTGACCTCTTGATGCACTTGGGTATCAAACACGGCCAGATTATATAGACACTTTTTTAAATGAAAAATGAAGGAGCGGCGGTCGTAAAGTGGAGATGAAATGAACGTCGATGGGCAATTTGAGGTAACTACTGTAATCCAGTTGAGTCACAACACGGTCCGTTAAATTTTTTTGTCGATCTTGAAAATTTATGAATGCAGTATGGGTGAGTTCGGGCCACATAACTGTCTTCAGCAATGCACCATCATGTTGAAAGTTCAATCATATACAGGTCTTGAAACGAAGGCGAATTTCAGTGGTGGAGATAGGTACGCTTGGTGTTCAAGGCGCTGTTGTCGAGGGGTGTCCTTCCCCTGACTCCTTTATCCATGATTGTTAAACATAACCTATAATCTAACAGAACAAAAACTTTATAGTCAAAAACGTATTGGTGTGAAAGGAAAGTACTTAGTGATAATTTTTTTGTAATTCCTCGTATTCATGTTTAGTCTGAGAGTGCGGCTTACGAGATTGCTATATTCCTTCTCTGTCGTACACGACACCCCGGCATTATGAGCGAACGTTACGGCGTAAATCGGAATTTACGAATCTTGGACACTAAGATGGCCTACCACCACCACCGTCATTTCAAGACCTGTATGTAAGACCGTGGTCGAAAGTATAAGTGCAATGTGGCAACATCGCAATATGCGCTATGTTGATAACGATGCTTAGCACTCCACGACTTACGTACTCAATAGAGATGCAATCCCTTGTCGGCGGCTTTGGTTTCGAAAAAAAGGACTGCGCCAACAACATACGTGCGCAATAAACAAGGCCACTTTTCTACGAAAAGAAAATATAATTGCCGCGCGTAAACTTCGGGTAGCGTGATATACGCCGTGTTCACTATACATTTACACACATATATTCATAATGGACACTCTGTGTCCATTATGAATATATAATGTGTGTCTCTGTTTGTATGGTACAGACGGCCCCTCGTTTTCCTAAGGGGAGCACTCCATATAGAACGCCAAATCTTTGTCCATTTTCATGATTTTTGGAGGGTAAGGAATGTGTATATCTTTTCAGGTTCATAGGTACTTTTTATTACGTAATTGTAGTTTTGAAAAAAATGTTTGTTGCTTCAAAAAAGTTTAAAGTGGCGGAGATATAACTAGTCGCCGTCAAGCTATCCAGAACGGAGGCCGAATACGGTGTACACCCCAGCACCTCGTAGGATTATCTGAAACAGTCTGCGCAAAAAAATTAATTAGTATATACATGTGGTCACTTGATGAACCATTAATATTGGAACAATAATGATAATTGGCTAAAGAGGAGGCCTTAGAACAAAAAAGATGATTTTTTCGAAAATAATTTCAAGCGTTGACCCAGCTAAAAACATGTTTGCTTTGATCATTTTTAGTCGGGCTTAGGTTCATCAATGGCACATAAGTATCATAAAAACGTGTGCCAAATATGTGCTTGATCGATCAAATAGTTTTCCAGTAATCGTGTACATCGATTTCCAACTCATTGTAAAAAAATCGAGATTATCGCGTTTAAGGGACTATACCAGTGTGAACGCTGAAAATTTGGGGGATTTTCAGGAATCTTTTGAAAGAAAAGTGCTCAATTAAATGTTTCGGCAAAATTAAGAATATATTTGGCTATATTTGACCTATATTACATAATTTTTTCATAGAAAAATATTGAGATCCAAGCGACTTATGCGCTGCCTTCGGAGGGGCAAAAAAGGTCCTCTCCTGCTAAAATGATTCCGGTCGATTGAGTAGCTGAAACCGAAAAAGGAAAACATGTCGTTAAACTGGAAGGTATTTCCTGTACAATGACGAAGGATTTTCGAGAAATATCGAAATCTAACAAAATGGCATAGTTATGAAAAAAAGTCTGTTTTCTTGCCTATAAGATGGTCGTTTTTTTCAATACCAAATCGTCAATTTTCATCCAATCAAAAATATCCTACGTCATTGTACAGTAAATGAATTCAAGAGTACTCAGTTCAAATTTCAAGTCAATCGGATAATTGCTCTTTGAATTACAATGTCAGCAAATTTGAAAAATCTCATTTCGAGAAAAATGCGTTTAAAGATTCAACTATTGATTTTTGCAAGATAAAATCATAGAGATATGGCCTTGACATTTTTACAGGATATTCTTGAAAGTATAAACTGTCGAAAAAGGAAAAAAATATCGATTTTTGGAAAGTGTCACACTGGTACAGCCCTTTAATGTGCTGGCAAGGGAAAAACGTATGATTCCGTGACTTATCAACTAATCAGCTATTCCAACACCATATAATAGTCCTTCGGCTTCCTCGTAATACTATATATCTACGGGTATAGAAGCGTTTCTAACAGCTATTATTGAATAGATGACTCACCTCTCTACATGGTGCCTATACCTGCGCGTAGGGCTCCAAACGGAGAAGAGGTGAGTCACGCGCAAAGGCTCTCGGGACGTAATTTTTGAGAATTGACCAAAATCACTAATTGCAACGTATTCTACAGGTTTCAAACTAAACATTTAGGCAATAAAAAATGCAATCTTTTAAAGCCTCTATATGGAGTGCCCCCCTTAAATGAGCCCCCGAAGGAAGGTTAGGGCGGTCCCTTTTTCGCGCAAGCGATGTTGCCACGTTTCAATGTTCAGATTCTTCAAAATCTCAGCCGAAACTCATATTTTGCGCGAGTTTCACATTCTTCATAATTGAATATCTGCTCTATTTGATGGTGACCGTGCGTTCTTTGTTGGCAATGTTCCCCATATATGAATGTATACATTTTTTTATTTTATGCGTGCGTTTATTTTTTATTAAAGTGCGCGAAAAGTCTCACAAGCTGCAAGTATCCCGTTTTCCTTATATACCTCAAAGTGAAGAAATTTTGAATAATTAAATCTACATCATTGAATGGTCAATTTGTTTGGAATTGATCCTGGACACGCGTAGAATGACGTAATCTCGTGCCAAAAATAAATATTTGTTTTTGCTAATGCAGTAGTTATCGTAAGCAGCGAAAGATCAACTAGAAATTATGTTTCACAACATGGCCTGATGACAGCGGCGCCTATCAACCGTACTGGCAAATCTTCGGCAGTTCCTCGAAATACATTTTTTTAAACTGCACATCTCATCAAACACATTTAATAATATCGATTAGTATTAAAAAGGGAAGGAATACCGAAGTTGACTAAATTTAGTCATCCTCAAGGGGTGACACGACGTAAAAAACGGTTTAAAATAGTTTTAGAAAAACAAAGATTCTTGAAGTCTGAACAGCCTACTTTTTTAATGTTCGGGCATTTTGTTGGTCTCATTCCACGATTTTTCTGGAGGACAAAATGCCGAAACAAATGTTCGAAATTCGCATCAACTTGTCAAATCTCGGAGGCTACAAAATCTTGCTTCCATTTCGAATTGTTGTACGATGATTTTTTACGGTTATTCGCGATAAAAAATGTGATATTAAGTAGTGTCGCAAATAAAGTTTTTAATTGAGAATTTATTTTAAATAATTCTTTATTAGTGCATCAATATCAAGTGATACTGCGAGCAAGATTTTTCTACTATTAAGATTATCTATCAACGCGTTAATACTACGGAATATTGCAAATAAAATTTTAACTGAACATTTATTTTTTGAATAATCATTAGTGCATCAATCTTGAGTAATGTTGTAGAGAAGACTTCATACTTGATGATTAATTTTCTTAAATGATTTTTTTGCGCATTGATATGAAGTAATGATGCAAACAAGATTTTATAATTGATGATTTTTTTTTTAACTATTTATTGGTGATCATTCATTTTGTAGTACATTAATATATTTTTTACGAATTTACCGATTCTCAAAATATCTATAGTCGGTACATTTTTTGATTGACTTTTGTCGCCTCGACCAATCGCCAACCGCCAATCAATCACAGGATAATTAAAAAGAATCGTCACCTTTCGTTAAATAAAATTACTTATCAACACAAATTTGTAGGTGATAGGCGGTCGGAAAATATTTTTCGTTAGCTGGCCCTCTTCAGATCTCAGAACAAATACGGTTTCGGAACGCCTACAACGGGAATATGTTTAATCCAAAAATACTATATCTCAAGATTAGATTTTACCAAAATAAAATTTTTTACTCAACGTAAAATTTTACTTAAATTTTACCAAAAAAAAATTAAAAAATGGAATAGTTATAATTTTATTCTGGCCATTTTCATGCTCAAGATTTTTTCAGCCATTATATTATTTGATTTCTTACGTCAATACGCATTTTCCATGTTCTAGAATGTAAAATGTATGGTCCTGATTTTTTTCACCCAATTGAACCGAAAGTATTCGTACGGCAAGTGTTACAAGTGAAAACGACTGGGGTCATTTTGAGCCTATGTGACCAGCGTGGCCCTTTGCAAAAGTCTGATTGCTCGTTCGAGGGAAAAAACCTCAATTTTTTGTTTTCTTTCCAATGGTTACTCGTATAGATCCCTCCATAGCAGTGGCGAGGCACAGATCGAGAGCGAAGCCGTGCCATCCTACGGCCAGCCAGGTTTGGATTATTCGTTGCAGCGACATCCGTCCCGCGACACGATGTATCCATCGCATCACATGATGCAACATCCGGCTACGGTCGGCACCGCTGGTTCTCAGCAGCCCAGACCTGCTAGCACGCAGAACGTCTATCAGGGCTATGAAACGACGCAATCGCCGATCGGCTATGGCTCGCCGGGGCAGCAGAGCGCTTCGTCCTCCGTCCTGAGTCGGATGCAAAAACCGGCAAACACATCGCCGACTCCAGTACAGCAGGCGTGGGCGATGAGCCGACAGGTAAATCTTTCGCAGTTGTCACCACCCCGCGATGTCGACAAGTCTTTTTCCCCTAATTTTAATTTTTCAACGATTGAATTCGTAAAAACATTTTGGGCCGCGGCCCATATGAAAAATTCCGAAAGTTGACCCCTACACTTGACTGAGCTGGTCCTACTTTTTTGCGATTGTCTCTAAAGTACGTTTTCCAAGTCGGTTGTCCTTGTAAAGCCGAATCTATTGGCCCGATTAACTTGAAATTTAGTAGGAATACGTCCTAATAGATGTTCTCCGACCTAGCATAGGATTTTGTGTATACGTTACACCGGTTTTCTAAAATAACAGTTCTTGTTTCGTTCGTTACTTCGAGGCGAAAACGATGTTTGATTTACAAGGGGAGGTCGGCTACTCGTCATCACTAATTTCGTCCGCATTCACAGTATATGTAGGGCTTGGCTAGAAATGAAAGTGACGTGAGTGAGAGCTCCAGATGGTCAAGCGTTTAGGAAATAAAATTTTGGTTGCGGATCGGTCCATACACAAGTCTTTTATGTAGCGTAATTTCCAAACAGTGGTTGGCGCAACGGCTAGAGTTCGGATTCGTAATGCGGGGGTCGCGGGTTCGAGTC
This sequence comes from Ophion slaviceki, assembly GCA_944452715.1. Lineage (NCBI taxonomy): Eukaryota > Metazoa > Arthropoda > Insecta > Hymenoptera > Ichneumonidae > Ophion > Ophion slaviceki. The sequence goes on from OX101784.1 coordinate 23,252,567, forward strand.
CCCATGCGGAATTCCGTTCGTTTTATTTTGACTTTGACGAGGACTATACCCAGTCCTCGTGTACGCTTCAATTCCTTCTTGGAAAGAAGTTAATCCTAAATTTTTCACGATTAAGCGCCTGTTAAAATAATAACGCCTTATGCCTTTTGTGAAAATACAATACATGATGCATTATTTTGATTCATTTGTGGCATAAATATCGTAAAAATTCGCTAAAAAACGCGACCCTCGCATTACGGATCAGAACACTTGCTGCTGTGCCAACCACTGCTTGGAATTTATGTTAACATAAAAAACTTATGTATTGACCGATATGCGACAAAATTTTTATTTCCTAAACGCTTAGCCATCTCGAGCTCCCACTTGCGTCACTTTAATTTTTAGTCAAGCCCTACATATACTGTGAATCCGGACGAAATCGGTGATGACGAGTAGTCGACCTCCCCTTATTACTATCACGCGCGTTTCAACAATTTTCGAGAAAATTGAAGACCGCTTCGGTGGGGTTTAACTATTTTCTTTTTTTACGAGAAAAGTTTTTAATTGTTAGCTTTCCGCTTACCCGAACGTCGCGCAGACGCAGCGTTGTTTTGCAAGATTCGCCGTGCTGACCACAATTATCAACTTCGAACTTTCAACAATCGAATTTTCAAAATCGAACGAAAATTCAACGACTTATAGCTGAAACTATGTACAATAGAAATCTCAAATGTAAATCACCTTTACGCAGTCGTCGCGGAGATAAAAAATATAGATTTTATGCTCGTTATGGAGACGTTCGTGGTCTCATGATCCAGTACTCGCTGAAGAAGACACTTTCTTCGTTACAGCCAGTCACAGAGGGATATCAGTACAATCAGTTGAGCCCGTCCAGATCTCCGGGCGGACCGACGTACACGCAGCTCAGTAGCGGAGCTCGAACACCCGCGACGCAGTATCATTCAGTCACGACAGTGCCTAATAATCCTGGTGAGTGGCCAACCATTGTTGAACGTTCCCATTATTTGACCCGCGTCTTGGTAAACTACTCAGTAAACTATATTATTTTATTTCCCGCGTTATAACGTGTAACCTTGCGGGTGTTTACGTATTACCCTTCCCAATTTTCTATCACTTTCTACCTGCACTTTCTCTAACCAAACCTAATCTAGCTTCCGTTGCGTCCACAGCCGTCCCAAGGGGAAGTAGCAGCTGCGCCTCCTACCACGTAACATAGGAGTGCGAGAGTTGCATTTTTTTAAACCGAGCTTCCTTTACGATGAATAATATTTAGGGCAAAATAAAATCTCAAGGCTCTACGTCAGTGAATTCTACAGACCCTGATTCTTTGTTTTTCCAAAAAAGAAACCTTTATCAACCGTGAGAAAACAGGGTGGAAAACTGTGGGAGGTTATGTTGATCTTCAACATGCCTCTTGAGGCACGGTCTTACATACAGGTTTGGAAACTTGTAGGGTGGGGAGCAACTCGGATAATAAGGCAAAGTTGTACTTCTCGCATCTGCCACCTAAAGTGCTACTGCGTAAGGGCGAGCCAATCAAACGCAGGTCTGAACAGCTGTGCAATGGAACAGATTTTTCTGAATAAACAATGTTTTAAGAGCAATATGAATGGAAGATGATTCCGTTTTTTTTTTTACTACTGATCCTATAGGGACAATGACATTTATTATTTCAGTAGACCGCATTTTCGTATGTTCGAACTTCCGTTGTTTTTCAATTTGGTCTATGGAGATTGGAGTGGATGTGGTATGAACAAATTTATCTGGCCTAAATTGTTTTCTTTTTTCTTTGTAAATAATATATTTTTCTTCAGTACGTTTAATTCCTTGTTTGGTTGTACAATTTTCATTTTTGCTTTCTTTATACTTTTAATAAGAACCTGGCAATAAATATAATGAAAGAGGAATAAAAAAAAAGAAATAAACGCATTATGTATTTTTAAAAAGCACTGTTTTTATTGTTTTGTAACTTTAGCGACTTTGTTTTTTACAACGAATTATTTTTGCCGTTTTACCATTTTCAACTCAATTCTTCGTCTTGCGAAACTTTAAACACCGAACACTTTCTAGTAGCGTACTTAAAACTTTTTCAACAGTTCGGTACGATGCACGCTTTAGGCATTTTCCGAATTCAAAAGACCGTTTGCTTTCTTTCGACATTACAACGGAACACGATAACACGATTCAGAGGCCTTGAGGAGGTTATCTGTTGCTGTATATATATATCTACAAGCCCCTACGTGACAGCGCTTACAGTGGATCGATGAGAAACTAATTTTTTGCCTCACTAACGTTGACACTTCCCACCGCTCAAAAACACCGGAGTTTCTAGGCCTTTATGTAAGACCTGGCCTTGAGGTCATGTATCACACGCTCCTACCGCTCCGAAATTTCTAAACGCAATTCCGACCAGACAATACAATCAACTACGATGAAATTTGTTGTGTACATGCGATACTGTTGCAAAAAGAGCCTGACGGTCGGCATTTTCCCAAATTTTAAAGAAGAAAAAACTGTTTATTGGTAACATGGGAGGAATTGTGAATTACTAACTGACGCACCGAATTCAAACACATTTTAAGACCATTAGGCTCGCGGCAGTGACAAAATACACATTTCGACTGTTGTCATAACTCATTTTATGGAAAAATACCAGAGAAATTGGTATTTATAGTTCTTTTACATAAAATTAGCAAAATATAAAAAAAGAGCTTAACATTTTATCGACAATCATTCAAATCTCGTGAATAAGTTTTCTCACACACACGGGACCGCAGCAATAGTCGCCCAATGGACCTTGACTCTTTGCTGTAGTGGGGGTAGTGGACGGTTGCTGCGACATCTAGCGGTAGTTTGCATCGGCTCGTTACCAAAAACCACGAGTGCTGCAATAGCGTCGTTTTCGGCTACGAGTGCGTGACTCAATAGAAATTTCGTCACGATCACCTTCGAGACTAGATACAGGAGACCAAACTCCAATGGGGAGACAGTGAATAAAGTGTACCCGAAAATGCAAAGAACAGGGATGGCACGTCGATCGAACAGACCAATATGTGTGTGTGTGTGTGTGTGTGTGTGTGTGTGTGTGTGTGTGTGTGTGTGTGTGCGTGCGTGCGTGCGTGCGTGCGTGCGTGCGTGCGTGTGTGTGTGTGTGTGTGTGTGTGTGTGTGTGTGTGTGTGTGTGTGTGTGTGTATATATTGTGACCAACTTTTCGAGGGGAAAAGG